>BRXX01000493.1:0-35828 GCA_030267905.1 Triparma verrucosa
ACCCTAACCCTAACCCTAACCCTAACCCTAACCCTAACCCTAACCCTAACCCTAACCCTAACCCTAAACCATAATCATAACCATTTTCGATGACAAGCAAAAATAATGTTGAGAAGGGGGATGTCAGAGGCGATTTGGGGGAGGGAGGTGGCGAGGGATAGAAAGCGAATGAAACATGAAAAGAAAAAATCTGCTTTATCGTTAACAAAAAAATAATGTTCTTCCTCAATCCTCCCCTCCCCTCCTCACTACCCCCCTCTAATCTCGGCCCACTCAACTCAACTCAACTCAACTCAACTCAACTCATCTCAAGTCAACTCAAACCGCTCGCTATTCCCTCTAGGATGAACTGGACGGCCTTGCTACCCGGATCCGGGGTCCCCCTGATGGTGTCGAAGGCTAAGTAATTGGACCTCCCCGCCTTCGCCTCCATCTCCTTGGTGCCCTCTGCACCCTCCGCGGCGGCCTTGACGATGCTGCCAATCCCGTTCCCTTCCACCTTGCAGACCTCTGCAGCGGGAATCAGGGCGTCGTTCATGGTCCTCGATCCGATCCCGGCCCCGCCCGAAAGCTCCACCTCCTTCACTCCTGCGACGAAGGCCCTCCTCAGCCCGGCCTCGTCCACGGCCTTCCCCCCTCCCTCCTGGTACGCCTTGAGATCCTCGCAGCACTTCCTGAAGAATATCTCGAACAGGACCCCGCTCGTACCGCCCATGCTGGACCCCGCGGCCTCGGCCAGGTCGGACATCATCTGCGCCGGCTTTCCGAAGCTCACCTTCCCAGCCGCGATCATCTCCTTCACCTTCTCCGCGCCCCTCTTCATCGTAATACCGCAGTCCCCGTCTCCGACGATCTGGTCCCACTTCGTCAAGTTCCCTTCTTCCGCCGAGAGCCTCTCGACAGCCCCCTCGATCGCCTTCCTCGCCCCGTCCGCGAAGCCGCTCATTGCCTTCTCCTCCCACTCGCAGACGTCCCCTCCCTCGCCTCCTAGGTCTATCGAAGGTTCCGGGACCTTCTCCCCCGTCATGGTCTCGGCCATCTGCCACGCCTTGCTCGTGGTCGGCGCGTCGAGCCAGCCCAGGATCTTCTCCGCCTCGCCGTTGAGCACCAGGAGCGAGGTGGAGACACCTCTCATGTTGAAGGAGGTCATGAAGCTCCCCACGTAGCACTTCTTCACCACCACTCCCATGGCCTTGAAGTACTCGCAGACATCGTTCGCGACGACGTAAAGCTCGAAAGTCGACGCTCCTCCCAAGTTGTTAACCATGACCGCGACCTCATCTCCCGCCTTAACCTTGACCATCTGATCGTTCCCGCTGACGTCGTACCCGTACTCGACGATGAGGTCGCACATGCTCTTGACGATGCCCTTGCTCCCCTTCATGGTCTCCATCGAGACTCCAGCCTCCCCGTGGATGCCCATTCCTAGGCTGAACTTATCCGCTGCCATGGCTTCAGGTGCAGGCTGCCCCGGGATGGTCACGCCCGTCAAGCTTACCCCAAGACTCAACAACCTGTTCTTGATCATCTCCGCGGCAGCGACGACCTCATCGACGCCTCCTCCCTCAGCGGCTACCGCCCCGGCGCACTTGTGCACGAAGATCGTCCCCGCCACGCCCCTGCGACCTGTGATGCCCTTCTCGAGAGGCACGGCGCAGTCGTCAGCGACGACCACGATCCTGACGTCACGACCGTGGAGGGTGTTGGCCTTCTTAGCTGCGAGGGTAAAGTTCAGGACGTCGCCTGTGTAGTTTTTGACGACGAGGAGACAGCTAGGCTTCTCAGAGCTCGTGAGGGCAAGGACGGTCGCTAGGATTTCGGCGATGCTGGGGGACGCAAAGCAGCCTCCGCAGACGGCACCGGAGAGCATCCCTGAGGCGACGTAGCCGACGTGGGCAGGCTCGTGGCCGCTTCCACCTCCTGAGATCAGCGGCACACCGGCAGGGGGGGAGGACGTTATTATGCAGTGAGGATGAGATGCGATCTTAGTCAGGCTCGGAGAACTTGCCAAAAGGCCAGCGAGGCTGTCATCTACACACTGAGACGGATCGTTAATGAACTCTTTATCGGTCATGGCTGAATTTCAAGGAGTACGTGAGACGATATCAAGGAGTTGAAGGTTGTGTGAGACGTTTGAGGTGTTTTTAATGTCCCAAATGGCGCAACTTGATGTGAACGTGGCGGAGCGGCTGCTGATTAGCTTTAATATGCGCCAATATGACGTGAACTACAGGTAAAAGTAGACTAGCGGGTCGTAAAAACTCATGAAGATATGGCAACGGCACAGACACCGCCTCACCTGCGAACTCTGATTTTTTCGTCTATAGTAGTCATTTCCCTTGGAAGAAGTCTTGGCTATTGTCATCACATAAGATTCCAAACGTCTGCAATGCGGGCCGCCCCTCTCTCCTTGGCCCTCCTAGTACTAGTTAGCTGCTATTCTAGCACTACCGGTTTCCTCCTTGTTCCTAAATCTCCTTCAATCATAAGCCCCGATACATCGACGTCGCTCTCCTCAAAAGCCTCCTCTCCTTCCTCAAAGCGCCTCCCTTATAAAATAGCCGCCGCGGCGTCCCTCTCCTTGGTGACTGCTGGCCTTCCTAAAGTCGTCACGGCCGCAGGTGGGACGGCTCCAGTTCAAGAGGTAACCAAAATTGCTACGGGAGCGTTCAGTCCCAAGGAAATCATAAAGGTGAGACAACGCGTATCACACACACGACAAACTCAAAACTCCGGCCCTTCTAACCCCAACAACAACGACAACGACAACAACAACAACAACAAACTAAAAAACTCCGCCCTCAGAAATCCCCCGCAATCTCTCCAACCTCCGGTTCCCTCGCGTTAAAAAAGTCCTCCGGTATCCCCGTCTTCATGGTCTGCACCCGTTGGGGTTCGCCCTTCATGGTGTACGGTCCAACCGGGAAGCCCACGGCTTTGTATTTTCTCAATCCTGACGACGCGTATACAATGTCTCAGGAGTTTCTTCAGCTGCCAAGTATGGCGAGTGGTAGGCAGAGGTGAGTCGGCATTCACATTCACACATATGTATAATTCGTCGCTGTCGCCCCTAACCAATCAATTCGCACAGCATCCACATCATGAGCACCAACATGGAACGTGCCCTGCGCCAGGTCACCGCGAAGGACGTCCCCACGGGGTCCGTCGGCGAGGGTGACGGCAAGGTGGAGACCATGGAGTACAAGCTCGTCGGGGGCGGCAAGGAGCGCTGGCAGGCCAAGCAGCTGAAGCAGCAGGCTCAGGAGAAGTCGGTAAAAAAAGCTCAGAAGCTGGCGACGCAGCAGAAGGACGCGGGCATACCCATCTTCACCGTGGACGGTCTGACGAACAAGAAGGGGGAGACGCTCCTCTTCTTCTCCCTCGACGACCTCAACAAGGCTTGGACTGCCTCGAAAATTTCCGGCCGCCCCGACATCGAAGTTTTCGACTTCGTCGACGTCCTCAAGAGCATGGAGGAGTCCCCCGAGGCGTTCAAATCGGTGAAGTTCGTGTCTTCATCCCAGGCCGTAGAGTACAAGAACGGAATCACAAAGAAGGGTAACAACCAGGCGAAGCTCCCCCGCATGCGGTGAAAATAGGACAATAGGAAATAAGGAAGGATGAAAAACGACTCCCTTTTGTATAAAAAATTATTTCAACCTTTCGGCAGGCCGAAGTCCTCCCTCTTCGCCTGCTCCTTTTCGTCCTTGCTGAACGTCGCCTTCTCCTTAATCCTCTCGATATCATTGAAAAGATTGACGTCAAAAACTGTCCCGTTCGCCGCCGAAACCGATTTATACGCCTCGCAGAACTTGAAGTCGGGCACGACCATGGCCGTCCCCCAGTCGGCCGACCCGGTGACGTGCTCCTGCGACTCGTGGTCGAGGCCTTGAACTGAGATGAAGATACGTATTATGCCGCTGAAGTTGCAGTTCCATGGTGGTTTAGAGGAGTCGTAGAGGGGACTGTTTGAGTCTATAGTGTGCGTGATGAAGAAGGCGGGAGGGAGACCGACCATACCGTCTCCATCCCATGACATTGTCATGGTGCGGATTATACCTTCTCCAGCTTCATCTGTGAATCTTTTAATTATACATAATCTTGTATCGACACCGTTTATAGAGTGACCTTTTAAATTTGCGTAGCGGATTGTCACCATGGTGTGGCCGCCCAGGTCGGGGGGGAGACGGCGGAGGCATATGCGATCGGAGAAGGCGAAGGCATCTTTCTTTTCTGCGAATTTCTCGTATATTATACCGAACATTAGCAGGCTGCACACTGCGAAAGTATTTGGTTAGATGGTGATATCCCGCACACTGGTTCACAACACCGGGCTCACTCACCTGCCCCGACTATAGAGAAGAGGACGGCACAGAGCTTCTCCCCAGCGTACACTGGGTCGAACTCGACCTGCACGAGCAACAGGAAAGTTCCTCTGTACCAGCAGTCCCACAACCCCGCTCCCTTTTCCCCTGCCAAACTTAAACAAATTCCGGCGACAAGCCCCCCCAAACCATAATAGCAGAGCAGATAGAAACCCAGCCACTTCCAACTACTCGTAACAAGGAGGTCTTTCAACCCTCTCGCGCGCATCATTTCCGCAAAGGATTGGCTCACCACGGCATGGCGTCGCTTTTGAATCTTCTTTGCATCTGCAAACTTCGCATCGAGCTGTTCTGCGTCCTTTGACCCACGACGGTGCGACGATTTTGGGGTCGTCGCTACCTCAGGATGCAATGTAGACATGATCGAATAGTTCTCAAATCAAAAACAAGAAAGATTGAGATTAAAAGTAAGAGAGGGGGGGGAGAGGATTGAGAGGGAAGGGACGACGGCGTTGGTTACTTTTCGACCCAAACCTCAAACGTATCACGGTCCCCCTTCTTGAGAACTTATCCAGTCAAGAGTCCTGGATTCGGAGCTGATAAAATCAAAAATCTCCAAATTCTCCTTTTCAAACGTCAAATCATCAATCCCACCCCCACCCTCCTCTTTCTAAAATCTACCTTCTCCTCGTACCCCAATCTCGTCATTAAAGCTGCCCCACAACCAATCTTAAAACCCTAACAAAATCATACCCTCCCTGCGATGCCTAGAGAATGGGATTCCGAAGGAGCGCCAGAGCGGCGCAAAAAGTATGTGTGGACGGTTGTCATGGTCTGTATCTTCGTCTTCCCTTGGCTTCTCGGATACAGCTTTGACACGATAGATCCTGGCTACGTTGGCTTGCTCTGGAATCAGGTGAGCCCCCATTCCCCCCCTCAACCCCCCGCCCCCATCTCCCCCACCTCACCCACCTCGCCCCACCCCCACACCAGAACTTGCACAACCTTGACGACAACAAACTGTGGCAAGAAGGAAGGCACTTCATCGGCCTCGGCTGCTACCTGATCATCTTTCCCACCTACGCCCAGTTCGTCAACATGGAATCCATTCACGCCCGGACTATGGACGGCCTGGCTGTCCAGGTCCGTCCTGCCTTCCAGTACCAGATCGATAACGACCTTACTAAAGTGGCCAACCTCTACAAGCTGTTCGGCCTCGACTACGAGGGCACCTTTATCTCGATCTCCAGGTCTGACATCCGCGACGTCGTCTCCAAATTCAACGCGTACGATCTGGTGAAGAACCGCGACGCCCTCGCGGTTGATTTGGAGAATGGACTCAAAACGAGGCTCGCGACGTACGGTGTGACCGTGGTTGGCTACCAGGTCCTTTCCATCCAGTGGAGCACCATCATCGACGACGCCATCATGGTGAGAGTGTGCGAGGAGCGAAGCGACGAGTTGAAGAGGCGGGTGTACTGGATATTGACGTGCGTGGTCGAAGCGACGAATTTAGAAGGCGTGCTACAGTATTCTATCTCGTCGCTCCGCTCCTCGGCTCGCTTCGCTCGCTGCTCCTCACTGAGAAGGCGTGCTACAGTATTCTAACTCGTCGCTCCGCTCCTCGGCTCGCTTCGCTCGTCGCAGGCGGCCGTGACTGAGCTCGAAAACGTCAAGACGGCTCACGCGGAGAAGAACATATCGCAGATCGAGGCCCTCACGGCCGTCGAGGAAGCCAAGGTTCTCTCCGAGAACGCCATCATCATGGCCAACCAAACTGCGAACATCCTCATCGCCTCGAAGGGCGCTGAGGCTCAGAACATTGTCCTGCAGGGCACGGCCCAGGCCAGGGCATTTGCGGCCGTCAAGGCCAACTTGACTCTCACCCCGGACGAGCTTCTCAAATACGTATATTTAGAGAATATGGTGAGCAATAATGTCAACTACGCGGAGAGGAAAGTAGCCGTGGCTGTCCCCGCCGACATTCAGACTGCCCTCGACGCGTTGTAAGTTAGTTAAGCAATACAATCAAAGTAGAACCTTATTATTATCACAAAAATAGTAGTACACAGTAGTTTCACTTTTTCACCTTCCGAAGGGCAACCTCCTCAGCACAGCACTCTTCGGCCTCCCCCCTCCCCCTCCTCGCAACGTGCTCTTTGGAGGTCTCCTGATTCCACTCCCGCCGCCGCCGCCGCCGCCTCCAAAAATTGTCTTCGATGTCACGCCGGCAGACTTGGGGCGTGCCCTCACTCTCCCCCCAGGCGCAATCCTACTCCCCCCGCTGGAGCTTGCCCACCGCCTCTGTCCTCCCCCACTCCCTCCCAGCCCCCCCCCAACCTGTTGCTGCTGCTTCTTCGCCTTCGCCCTCCTTTCCATCAGCTTGATTTTCTTCTCAAGTAAGTTGCCCAGCTCCCTCTCGCCGGGAGGAGCGTCGGAGGCAGCCGCGGCGCTCATTGCGACGCTATCTTCGCCGTCTTTCTTCGCCCACTTCTCCCCCCCCTTCCCGCCAGTCTCCTTCCCTATCAAGACGTCGGCGCCCTGCGTCAGGAAGGCGCTAGTCTTCACCAGAGGCATGTGGGAAGGGGGTTCTGTCAGGGCGTAATCTATGAAATCGTTTCCGAACCCGCCCACCTTCTTGACGCCCCTGTTCCTACTGCTACTGCTGCCACTTCTACTTCCGCCAACCGTCTTCCTGAAGCCTCCTATCCTGCCTCCCACCTTCCTCCTGCCCCCCTTGGCCCTCTTCCCCCCGCCCGCCACGACTCCGACCCCGTTCTTCTCGTTCCTGCATCTCATCCTGATTTCTTCCAACCCTTCCACTAGCACCTCAATCACGCCCCTGTCCAATAGCGCCGCCGCCTCGTCCTCTCTGCCCTCGTCGTTGTTCCTCACGTCGATAACCAAGTTTCCGCCATCGAAGTCGACGTCGCGCGTGCAAACGATGACGCCGTCCTTCCTGCTCTCGACCTTCTCGATGGTTATGTTGGCCAGTGCCGCGGACTTGAGGGCGCTGATTCCCGAGTTGCTGATGCAGTTGCCTCTCAAATCGATCATCTTGAGGATCTGGCTGTTCTTCAAGACGTCCGTGAGACTGTCGCAGCTCAGATCGGTCAAGAAGTTGTCCTTCGCTATAATGGCCTCGACGCAGCCGCCCTCGGGCAGCTCCTGGTTGATCGCCGCCGGCTTGCACGACGGGTCCGAGGTCAGGATCTGCGAGCACACCGAGTTGAAAGTTTCGTCGTCCAAGTACGACGACGACAGCCTCAGCGTTGTGGCGGTGGTGGAGTCGAAGCCCTCCTGCACGAACTTCATGACGCTCTTCATCTTGCCTTCCCTCTCCCCCTGCGACGAGCGTTTTTGTTAGATGCTGCAGTTACCAAAAAGCACTCCATATGTTTTGTCCTCACCTCCAACCTTTCGCCGCCCTTCACCAAGCTCTTCTTCAGCTCGTCGATCACGCCGCACGCGCCGAGAAGGTCGGACCTGAGCTCCGAGCACATGCTGGCCGCCTCCTTCTCCACGTTGTAGCTGAAGTTCAGCACGTTCAAGAGCCTCTCGGCGACCTCAACGCTCACTGTCTTGATGAAGTTCTTCACTTGATAACGCCTCACGATGTCGTTGCACTTCGTCCTGACGCTTTCGCTCATTCCCTGCCTGATTCGCAGGTCGTAGTAGCCCGCGCCCTTGCCGCCGTACAGCAGCGTCGAAGTGCTGGCGTCGTTGCCGTCGATGTACACGAGCTCAAAGGGCTTGGTGGGCTCCACCACCCTGTCCGGGACTTCCTTCTGCTTCTTCACGTGGTAGTTGAAAATGCTGCGCTCCAGGACGGTGCGCACGTCGTAGAACTGGCTCTGGGCTGCGCCCCCCGACACGTTGATACCGCTGTCGCTGCCGCCCTCCCGCCCCCTGTCGAAGAGCTCTCCCAGCCTCTTGTGGAGCTCCCCGTTCTGCTTCCTCTGGCTATCCAGCATTCGTCCGATCTCGTTCCTCTTGATGTGGGACCTCGCCATTTTCGCCCTCGCGTCCCTCTGCTCCAGCATCAGGTAGTTCACCTTGTCGCTGAGCATCTTGATCGTGCCCTCCAAGCTCTTGTTCTTCTTCAGGGTCTGTCTTAACGACGAGTTCGTGGCCGAGTTCGTGGTGACCAGCCGGCCGAGCGTCGACTTGACGGTTTTGTCGTTTTGGACCTTGAGGATGTCGTCAGCCAGCTCTTCGGTGTTCTTCGAGAACGGCGGGCCCCTGATCCGCTTGGTCTTCCTGCCCGTGAGCAACCTCAGCTCCTCCTCAATGTCCCTGTTCCGCCTCTTGTGCTCCTTCACTTCCCCCTCGAGCCCCTCGACCGTCCGCTTGAGGCCTTCCCTTTCCCTCCGTAGCGCCTCGTTGTCCTCCCGCATCTTCTCGACCTTGCCGCTCTCCTCCCTGAGCATCTCGTTGTGCGCGTCCAGGCTCCTCTCCAGGTCCGAGTACCTGGAGCTCACCTTGGCCAAGTCCGTCTCGAGCATCTGGTAGCGCTGCATGTCCGAATGGCTCACCACCGTGCCCTTCTTCTGGATCGCGGTGATCTGAGCGGACAGGACGGAGGCAGTTTCGGTCTTGACCAGCATCTCCTGGCGGAGCTCTGCAGCCTCGTTCCTGGACGTCCTGAGCTCACTCTCCAGGGCCGCCATCTGCCCGCTCATTTCTCTCTTCTTCATCGAGAGCTCCTTGACCAATTCGGCGTTGGGTTGGGTTGTCTCCCTCAGCTGCTCAAGCTGCGTCACCATGACCTTCTTCGCCTCCAGCAGCTCGTCGCGCTCCTTCTTCATCTCGCGCATGTCAAACCGAAGGACAGCGTTGTCATCCTTCGTCCTCACGAGCATCTCCTGCAGAGGAAAAGATGGGTCAATATAATACTTTCGTTCGTTGGTTGTTGCTGCTATTCTTACCTTGCTCTCGTCCAACCTCTTTCTGGCATCCTTCAACTGAATGTTCATGACATCCTTGTCATTCTTGGTCTTGTTGCTCTGCGTCTGTATGTCATTGAGGGAGGAAGATATCGCCAACGCATCCTGCTTCGTCGACTCGAGGGACGCGAGGACCTGGGTGTTCTGCCCCGTGAGCTTGTCGTTCTTTTCCTTCAGCGCCTTCTTCTCCGATCGCAGGCTACTTATCATCTTCTTGGCCTGCTTCAGAGCTGTAGCCGAGCTCGCCAACTGCTTCTTCAGGTCCAGAAGAGTTCGTTCGGCCACCGCCTTGGCACCAGCGTTGACATTCTCCTCGTTTCCAGCATCGCTGGTCTCCCAAGCGTTGAGGGCGGCACCCTCCACTGAGAAGGACGGTGTGGGCTCTCGAGACATTTGTACCAGCTATATCGGCTACGAATTGAAATATATCTTTAACACGCAAGAATTGGAGAGATTGTTTACGCCACCCCCACTCCAGCTCGAGTTTTGGGGAGAGCTCACTGTACCAGACTTTCTCAGGCTTCGGTGAAATTTTGAAGCCTAAGCGAGTATAACAGAAATCGGGGCTCAAATCCCTACATTGATCAGCCCCTTCCTTTCCGCATTACTACATTAAAAAAACTCACCGCCCACCATAAAAGATGATGCCCCCTTTCCCTCCGAAGGCCGGGGCGATCAATGAGAACCTAAAATTGGAAAGGTAAGAGCTTCCTCTGCTCAAACCGTTTTGACCCTGGTCGTTAATACCCAAGGTTAAACCTGTGCTCTCCGAGGGCGCAGAGCTCATTTCAAGGAACGTGCTCTTGGTCGAATGCGAATGCTCCCAGACCCTCCCTCGCCTCCGCCACCTCCCCGCTGTCGTTCCCCGTTAATCCCCTAATCCCCTCCCCTGCTAACACTCCCCCAACACAACCCCCCTCCCCTCCCACAGCGCACAAATGTGCGTCAACCCGCACGCCGCCGAACCCCCCGCCACCCCCCCTCACGTGCGCAAGTGGCGCAAGTCTAATTTCGTAGAGCCCGGAAAGCGAGTCATCCACCCTGGCATGCAGGACGACTTCGCTGCGGGAGTGGACCCCAATAAAATATTCGGCACTGGGACGGCCTCGGAGTCGGACCACGTGGCGGACGTCTGGAAGAACCCTGAGGGGGACACCGAATTCCAGAAGGCGAAGAATCAGCTCATGGAGGCCGTCTACAAGAGCGTGAAGAGAGAGCCTCTCGGCACGAGCTACAACAGGGGCCACAAGATGCCGTCGTTCATGAAGGACGACCCTAAATTCCGCCACGGAATCAAGTCCGTCAAGGGCCAGACCGCTAAGGAGGTCTTGAACCCCGCCGATGAGACCGAGGAGGACGTTCAGGCGACCAAACTCTACATCAAGTCCCACGGAAGCTACGGGCCAGGAGTGCAGAAGACTAGGAACTACAACTGGAAGGTCGACCCCCACGCAACAGTCTGGGGGGACAAGGGGAAGGACATCGCCCTCGGCGGCCTGAGCCAGGCCGTCAGCGACATCCTCCACGGCGTCGGCGACGAGCCCAAGAAGACCATCACCAGCAAGAAATACGACGACTTCCAGAGCATGACAGACCTTCTCGGCCGCGCCCGCAACCTCGGCCACGGGCTGTCCCTCCCCGACAAAGACCACGTCTTCGGAAAGGGCAGCGTCAGGAGGGGGCCCAACGAGTGGGACTCGAGGGACTGCATCGAGGGCAAGTACGATATTAGCGAACAGGCCCCGGACGCCGATCTGGGCACCACCATGACCCCCGGGTTCAGGAATTGCACCACGGAGGTTAGGAGGTTCGGCTGCCCCAGCGTTAGGAGCGACATTCCCAAGTACGCCCGACGAAGTGTCGCCGACAACCAAAACTACGGAGACGACGTCAACGCAAGGTACTTGCTGCATCCGTCCCAGTTCGCTAGTCTCGGAGTTGAGGACGAGGAGTTCGTTAACGGAAGGGACAAGGAGTACATCAAGACGATGTTCAATGACACAGGGTATGGGGTGGCTGACGACGTGTTTGAGGAGATATACGCGAGCGCTTGCGAGCCGGACGGATCATGTGGGGTTGATCAGTATAGGAAGGCGTACAACAACTGGCTGTTTGCCACAGGAGGCATTTAACTGTTTGGTGAAACCGTGTGCAGTGGTAGTGGAGAAGATAAACACTTTTTTTTATCTCGAAAAAATTTTATATACTTAATCTAACTAACCATTGCCTTGGCTTCTTCGGAGATCAAGAGCCTGTCGCAATATCTAACTACGGGCGCGAAACCCACATGCTTCCTATTGATTCTGTCTAAAAGGGGCAGGACATCTGCCACCGCCCCGACTATGATTTCTGGGCCCGTCTTGCCGCCATCTCTACCTCTGCTGTCGCTGCCCGCCTCCGCTCCATCTTTTCTGTCCAATTCAGCCCTGTCCGCGTCCAGGGCCCTTTTGAGCGCTGTGTCCAGAATCTCGTACGCTTCTTTAACGTGATCCCTCGCTTTCCTGTACTCGTCTATTGTGGCCCGCGTCGCCAGCGGCATCTTCACCTTGTAGCTCTTGAAGCCTCTGCTGAGCTTGCGAGAGATCGTAACCTCCTTCTCGCCGTGGACGCTCAGCTCAGACGTCTGCTGGCAGGCGATCTCGAATAAGCGGTCGGTCTCTTGCATACTCCTGTAGCTACTGATGAACTGCCCTCCGACAATTGTCAACGGCATGGAGAGGTACAGGGTCCCGAACATCATGAGAAGAATATTGATGCTTTTTCCCATCATCGTTTTGGGATACATGTCGCCGTAGCCCACAGACGTTATCGTAACAAGGACGAAGAAGAGGGAGTGTAGAGCGTCGGGAATCAAGCTGGTATTGTCGCCGTACTGCGTCACCATGACTCGCGTGCCCTGTGGCAGGTCGCCGAGAATGTCCTCGTCAGGCCACTTAAATTCACAATTCTCTCCGACGAAACAAGCGGTCCCGCCTTCAACGACGTAGAAGAGGAGGGCAAACACGGTGGTTATAAGGGTAAGCATAAAGAATGGAATGTACAACTTGTTGAGGGACCGCTTGAAGGTGTCAGATAGGACGAGCGTCCCACTGAAGTGCCTGGTCATTTTGAAGACGCGGGTCACCTTGAGGATCTTCAGCAACATAATTCCCGCGCTGTCAGCTCCCGAAATTCGGAAGTCAGTCGCCTTGTCCTGCGAGAAGGATATCAACACCTCAATGTAGAACGGAGCCACGCTCGCAATGTCGAGCAGATTCATTGGGTCGAAGAGGAACTTGATGATGTTTCTCGACACGAAGGCCCTCAAGAATACCTCCAGAGTGAAGACGACGGCGAAGAATGTCTCGCAGAACATATAAATCGGAGAGAAATCGAAGAACGAGTAATGTGCGTTGTTGCACTCTTGTCGATAGCAGACGTCGTGGAGGCCGTTCATGTTCTCCACCAGCCAGGTGAAGTCGTTGATGGTCGGGAGCATGTCTTGGCTCGCGAAGGGCCTTCCCTCGAGAGTGCCATCGTCATCCCCGACGAAGGCATCGCAGGAGTGGTACAAGCCGTCGGCGGGCTTCTCGCTAAAGAGCCCGGCGCCGAAATTTCTTCCTACCCCAAAGCAGTCCTCGTCACGGCAGCCGAAACGGAGTCTGGTGGAGGAGGAGTTGTAGACGAAGCAGCCCGGGTTCACCTCGGGAACTCCGTACTTGTCCTCGCAGTACATCTCCACGACGTGCATGCAGGCCTCGCTGTTCTCGCGGTACATGGTAAACTGGGGTATGCTCTCCATCATGAAGAGGGCGATGGAAGAAATGATGACGATGATCATGAAGTAGGAAAGGAATTTGGCCCTCTTGGAGGACTCCGGAACCTCGAGTAGCAGCCATAGGCGATCCCTCAACGAGTCGTTGTACATGGCATCGCAAATGAACTGGACGAAGTTCTTCTCCTCCGCATTGGTTCCGGCCGATCCGAAGGCCGACTTGGCGTTTTTGACGCCGTCCTGGAGGACGTTGGCGACCGACGCCAGCGCGCCCCTGTTCTCTTTTCCGGCTGCAATTTGCAGCTGGCGAAGTTGCTCCTCAGTGAGACCTAGGCCGTCGGTTTGAGTCTTGGAGCGGTCTTTTTTATCCCCCGTGATGTCCCTGAGACTTTCTGCGACCTTCGACAGGTCCAAGGTCGGGCGGGCTCCTCGCGCACTGCCCCGGGTGGAGTCTCTCTCGTCAGCGGTGAAGAACGAGCGCGTGTGGGCTCGGCTCACACGCCTCCCGCTTGATCTCCTGGGCTCGTCCTGCCGAGGACTCCCTCCCCCGTTGCTGCTGCCTGGCGACCCTGGCGAGTCGGGGGAAGTGGCAACTTCCGGAGAGCCAGGTCCACTGCCGTGCCTGCTCGAGAAAGTACCTTGCCTCGCTCGGTGGTGCCCGTGGGCCGCCTTCTTCCTCGACAGCACCTCAGCGCTATCGCCGTGGCTCTCCCTAATCTGAGCGGCGAGGTTATGGGTCGATGTGCCCGATCCGTCCTCTCCGGCGGCGGCAGATATTCCAATCACCTTAGCCATGAGCGAAGACTTGCTCGACAAAACATCAAGGACCCACTCAATGCGCTCGACCGTGAGCCCGTTGAGGTTGAGGAGGTCGTAGACTGCGTTGATGTGGTCGGATATTTTCAGGTAAGTCTCATACAGATAGAACCGCGTGTCTGATACCGTTTCGGCGTTCTCGATTTGGGATTCTTGATGCAAAACTCGGTCGGTGACCCTCTCGATCATGTTCAGGACCTGTCTCTTGTTCATCTTCGACCCGTTCTTGTACAGCCTTGTGAGCAGATTCACGCCCAGTCGCTTCTTGCGCATTTCGAATTCGTGGAGCTGCGACGAGCGAAGCGTCGAGCAAAGCGACATGCGAAGCGACGTGCCAAGCGACGTGCGAAGCGACGAGCGCGTGAAGATAGGCGTTAGCAAATTGGAAACGCGCAGCGATTATGGGGCATCGACGTCACTGACGCATTTATTACCTCCTGCTTGATGGTTACGTCGTCCTTGCCCTCGATCTTCTCTAACTTCTCCCACGCCTGGTTGAACTCGCTCCCCACAATGGCGACCGGCATACTCAAGAAGAGCGCCCCGAAGAGCATGATCATGGTCGCGACGGCCCTGGAGAACATCGTGGTGGGGAAGTTGTCGCCGTACCCGACGGTCGTCATGGTGACCATTGAAAAGTAGCAGCTCACGAAAATGTCAGGAAACTTGCAGGTCTCGTAATTGTAGCACGGCTCGACGAAGAAGATGAGCGCCCCGAACACGAAAGTGAACAGGAAGAAGAAGAAGAGCGGGAGGACTAGCGGGGTGATACTCTTGGAAATCGCGTAGGATAGAATTTCGCTGCCCTCGAATTGGCGGCTCAGCTTGAAGATGCGGAGGGACCGGATCGCCTTCGCAAACCCGACCATCTGCGCAAAGTCCTTCTTGTTCTCGTCGTTCAGAGGCAGCATGATGTAGAAGGGCAAGACAGCCACCAAATCCGCCCAGTTCATTAAACTCAAAAAGAACGGAGCGTTCTCCTCGCCGTCCGGCGCGATCGTCTTCAGCTTCAGGCTCTCGCTCTCGGCCCGCACGAAGAAGCAGTCCGCCGCCAGCAGTCTCATTACGAGCTCGACCGTGAAAATCACGGTGAAGACGACCTCTAATATGTCGTAGGTCGATTCGCTGGCGAGGAAGGGGTACTTCGCCTGATTGACGTCAGCCCCAGGTTGGTTGTAGTGGTTCGGCCCATCCATTGTTTCCACGCAAACCACGACAATCGAGCAAAGGATGCTCACAGTGATGAAGTTGCCGAAATGATAGGCCAAGGTGGAGCTGCTCTCGTCCTCCAGGAAGAAGTAGAGCTTTTCCCGGAGGCTCAGGTTGGCCCTGGACTGCGCTCGGAGGTGGACTAATCTACTATTCTGGGAACCAATAACGGGCGCTGGCGCAACCGCGTGGTCTCCCATTGACACCGATTTCTTGGAACTCGAGTTCTGTATCGAGGGCTCTTCAATCACCGGGACCACGGTGGTAATTCCCATGTTAGCCTTTCCCACTTTGAGGAGTTTCGCCTCGGAGATTGCTTGGCCATCGGGGCGGCGAAGGGTCTGGAGCTCGATCTTTTTTATGTGGGTTTTTCGGTGGGCCTTGTTGGCGGAGGTGCCGTCGGCCTTGCGGAGCCCGAGCTGGAGGGGAGTGGGAACGTCTTCCTTCACTGCTTCCATATTTGGGGTTTGGTTCTGTGTGTGTCGTGTGTTTGTGGAATTGTGGGCTTGTATTTCGGCGTTTCTAATTTGTGGTGGGTTGCCGCGGTGGTGTGGGGGGTTATGAAGTATTCGATGCGTTGTTCCCCGCGGAACCGAATGCGGACAAAGGGCACTGTTGTCTTTCGCCTACGGCGAACCGGGAGGGAGAAAGGACAGGGAGAGGAGGGCTGCGAGGTAGTTGGTTGGTGGGCTGTGGGAGGGAATTTCGTTGCCAATGGGAAGTGTAAGGGTAGGGAATGAGGGGGTGCAGAGGGGGGGCAGCAGAATGAGTTGTTCAAGCGCAAGCTTGGAGATCCAATTTGCTTCTCCTGGGATGTGAAACGGAAACGGACCAACAGCACAGCTTGACAAATGACCGAATTCCTTACGTGGAAATACCTGTCCGAGGACGCGGTGGCCAAGTTGGCCGACGCATTCGAACCTAGCAACTGCAAAGCGTAAGTGGATGAAGAATTAAGCCTCGGCTGACCCAACTGCTTATTATAACTAACCCTGACCCATAGGCTGCTCGCTGAGGCTCTGGGCTTGGAGCCGTCTCCCTCCAACGACTTGCTCCTGAATTTCTACTTCTACGCGTTCGCGTTCTGTAAGGACAACGGTCTGCCTCCGAACAAGGTCTCCACCTTCTTCTCTATACTTAAAGAGGTGAGCCAGACTGAAACAAAGAACTAGAAAGGGGGGGATCGAGCGGCCGAAACAAACTAACCCTCCTAATATAACCACTTCGCATCAGGTGATCACCTACGACACAACAACCCCTTACTCTCCTCACTACCCTTTATCAAAGTCATTCGCCCTCTTTGAGTCCCTCCTATTCCGTCACTCGGTCTCCCGCCCGCCCCACTCCACCCTCGTCTTCAACCGCTCCGACGTCCAGAAGATCCTCCAGTTCACCACAGACCAGTACTACCGTCTGTGGAGGGTGTTCAAGGTCGCCTGCTGCCCGAAGAGGCAGATCATGAAACTTAAGCAGGTCGGGAGCTGCGATGTTGAGGGGACGGAGTATTACTCGAGGGTTAATAGAGGGCTGGATAAGGCAGAAGAGGAGGACATCGTCGTCACGTTCCCGGAGCCCGTGGAGGAGGAGGAAGAAGAAGAAGAGGAGGAGGAGGAGGTGGTACCTGGAGAAGAAGACGGCGAAGAAGAAGCTTTATAATAAAAACGTAAATTTAAACTTTTAGTAGTACGGTATATTCTCGCTAGCACCTCCAACGATCCCCCCCTTCATCTCCCCCCCCCCCCCCCTCCACCCCCCCACCCAATCATCCGTCCCCACATACCCCCCCTGCATCCACCTCTCCCCCTTAAACCCTCTCCTCCCATGTCCCATCCTCCTATTATTAAACACAACCCCTTCCCCCTCTTCAACCCTAAAACTCCACTTCTTATCCTCAACCTCCTTCTCAAAAAAATCATAAGCCTCATAAAACTCCCCCCAATCAACCTCCTGATTCCCATAAGGCACCCCTTCAAACATCGGGCTCCAATTAACGCACGTAACTCTCCCCCCCGTCCTTTCAATAACTCTCCTTTGATATACTAAATCAACGTTATCTCTTTGTTTACGAAATGTCAACCAAACACTTTCAAGTATAGAAATTATATCGGAAGGTAAACCGCTAGCTACTTCTATTAAATCTACGAATGATGATTCACCGCCTTCAGTACCCGAACGGACGCAGTGTAGAATCTGTAGACCGGGAGGAGAATCGTAGTACACTAAATCCTGGTGGATTTTTAAAGAGGAGGAGGTGTAGGCGACGTTGTTGGGGGTTGGGTGGGTGTAGACGTTGAAGATTGGACCGTAGAGGTCGGTGTGGGAGAGGGAGGTGCCGAGGATTGAGGCGATTTTTGTGCAGGGGAGGGGGGAGGAGGGGGGGGTAGAGACGTCGTAAGACTTTGAGATGGGAGGGGGGGGAGGGAGGTTTCGCAAGAGGATTAGACCGTGGGTTGAGAGGGCGTTTAGGGCGGGGAGGCGGGTGAGGGTCGCGTAGTCGAAGGTAGGGATTTCGGAGGGGCATTTTATGGAGTGGAGGGTGCGGGGAGGGGGGGAGGACATGGATTTAAGCCAGTTTAGGTCCCATTCTGTTGCGGAGAATTGGAGGGAGACGCCGTTGGTGTATTGGACGATTGAGGCTGAACCGCAGGAAGAAGTCGAGAGAGTTTGGGGGGGACCGGTGAAGGGAGTAGGAGAGGGGGAGAGAGGAGCGAATAGGGACGGAGGGAGGACACCAGTTGAAGTTACAGATGAGTGGGTCTTTTGACCGGTGACCGTAGAGTAGTGTGACGGTTTGTTGCGGAGTAGGACTGCCAGAGGGAGTTGAAGTTCATCACTGATGGTGTTATCGATGTTAATGTCACAAATGTTAATATGAGTGTCCGTAATAGATATCGTAGGTTTGCTAACATTGGCGCTAAAATTGGCCTCCGTTATGGGATCTGTAGCTATTGTAGATTTGAAGCGGCTGTGACAAATTATAGCTGTAAGCGACGTTGAAAGAGACGTTGAAAGAGACGTTGAAAGAGTTCGGCGCGATGTACGGCTCGCTGTACGGCTAAGCATCTTCTAGAGTTGGAAAAGAGGAGGAGGTGATGCTTGACTTTTGAGGAGGGAAGTAGAGTAAATAAAACTTCCTATAACTAGATTTAGACTATTATGGCAGTTTCTCAGGGTGAATATAGTACTCCGACAGACTTGCAACGCACGGTCCAACGTATATTCAGGTTATTTTTCAAGCCTTTTTATCGTTTTCAGAGAAATTTGCAAAATAATAATGAACTTTTGACTTCACTTAAAAAAGACTCCCACGGCCTCCATTAATCTCGAATCTCTTCAAATAAACCCTGTTTGGCTTTTCTTCCCATATATATCCACCACAGTCTACAGCTGCTTATCGTAAAATCGTTAAATAGATTATTTTACTCCAATTTCCCTTCGATCGATCCTTAATACCTCCTTCTCACCCTCTTAAAACGTTCTCCAATGTCCCCCCCCCGTTCCTCCCTCCACCTCTGCCTAACCGGCACCCCTATCCCCTCCTCCCCTTCCGTCTCCTCCTCAAAATCCTCCCTCGAATCCGACCTAACCTCCCTCGTATCCTTACTAAAATCCCAAACCCAATCCCTAAACACGACTCTAAAAACCGAGGACATCGACGAACTAACGAACTCAAATCCACTCCTAGCCGTCAACAACTTAAGCACGCGCACTACTAAATTAAACAAAAAATCTTGGGGCAGTAAGAAGTTACGTTGGTTTAGTTTTATTGTAGTTGTTGGTGTGTGGTTTTTTTTGGTTAATTTTATAAGGTTTTGTCCTAGGAAGAGGAGGTCTGTGGGGGATTTATTTAAGTGGACGAGTTTGGAGGGACAGCAGACGAGTGTGGAGAGTTATGTTGATGTTGTTGATGTTGTTGGTGGGGTTGGTGGGGTTGGTGGAGTTGAGGAGGAGGTGGTTGAGATTGAGATTGAGGATGTAGGGGAGATTATGAGGAAGGAGAATGAAAGGTACCAAGAGGAAATTAGGAGGATTATCGAGGAGGAGGAGAGGAGGAGGAGAGGGGAGGAGGAAGTACCAGTACATGAGGAGGTAGAAGAGGAAGCACCAGAACATGAGGTCAAAGAGAACCTGCAAGAGGAGGAAGTACCAGTACATGAGGAGGTCCAAGAGGAAGTACCAGAACAAAAGGTCAAAGAGAACGTGCAAGAGGAAACGGAAACCCCTGTTCAAGAAACGCCCGCCTCAGAAGATCCAGTAGTACAAGAAAATCCTGCACAACCAGACACGCCCCGTAGCAAGCAAGAGCCCCCCGTCACCCCCCCCTCCTCCCCTTCTAAGAAAGAAGCCGACGATCGTCAAAGAGCCAAACGCCTCAAACTAAAAAGAGACAAGGAAAGGAGGAAAAGAGAAAGGGAGGAGAGGGCGAAGGCAGGCAACTCGGGCGAGCTGTGAGACTGTTTAAAATCGTTCTCTCTTCTTTTTTAATTCTTGCTGAAAATTGTTTGTATTTTCTAATTTTTAACCCTAACAGCTACCCAACCCTCGAACCCTCCCCCCCCCTTCCAACCCCCTCCCCCCCCGCATTCTCTAAAAGTTCTCCAACCCCTCCGGCAGTCCTTCCCGAACCTCCTCCGCCTCCTCAACGAACTCCACCTCCAACTCCCTCCCTGTATTAACGCTAGTCTTCGTCCCGCATATATCCGCGTGTGGGCTAGGCACTCTACCCGTAGTGAGGTCCTTCCAGTTAATCCCTGTAAAGAATGCGTGGGATTTTATTGAATCGCAGCCTTTTGGTCCAGCTCCTAATCTCACGTTACTCTCGTTGTGGAGGAGAAGACCTACGAGTTCGATGGAGGAGGGGGAGAGGGTGCTTGAGTTGGCGGCTGATTTAAAGACGGGGTCGCCGAAGGCGTGGAGGGAGATGTTTTTGTAGAGCTCGGTTTCGGGGGTGTCGGCGTCGCCGAAGGGGAGTTCGCCGGTTAGCATTTCGAATATTAGGACGCCGAGACTGGAGTGAGGAAGGGAGGGAGGAGCGTGAACGGTTTTATATTGTTGAGAGTTAAAAGGACAGTTAGATTAGAGTATTCGTATTTCCAACTCGTCGCTCCGCTCCTCGCTCTCACCTCCAGAAGTCAACCGTGTGGTTGTGACCTCGGCTCTTGACCTGCTCGGGGGCGAGGTAACTGGGGTCACCGCACATGGTGAACTGCTGCTGTCCTGACATTTCCTTCGCGCACCCGAGGTCGCCTAGCTGGGCGTATCCTTTGCTGGTTATCCATATGCATTCGGGAGTTACTCTGCGGTGCATCACGCCTTCCTCGTGGAGGAAGTCCAGGGCCATTATGACGCAGGAGGCGTAGAATATCGAGGCGGTCTCGTCGAAGTTTTCGACGGTGGAGAGGATCTCGCTCAGCTGGCAGACGACTTCGCCCTTGTAGACGCTGTAGACGCACTTGGCGTCGGTGAAGGAGGCGAGGATAACCGGGACGAAGGTGCTGGGCCTGCTGAGCAGGGCGAGGAGGTCCTTGTCCTGGACGATCTGGTCGTCGATGTTCTGATCTATTGCCTTCTTCTTGCTAGTGACCTTGACGGTGTACATTTGGAAGGCGAGGCTGCCTGCTCTCTTGTGAACGTAAACGCCCAAGAAACCGTAGTCGTACCTGCACGCCCAGCTCTGGAAGTCGAGCTCGGCGTAGTTTACGCCCTGGATGGTGTGTTTAGCTATCCTATACGTTGTGGTGCTCTGGACTTGTCTCATGGCCATCTTCTTCTCCTGGTCGTGAGCGATGAGCTGCGAGGAGGTTGTGAGTTAGAAAAAAAGCACAAAATATGTCACACACCACCCCAAACCTCTCACCTCGTGAAGGTCGCCAACGACCTCGATGAACGCCGACCTGTGGAGGCTGAAGACGGACGTCTTTCCTACGGCGACGACGTTCAACGCGCGAGGCTCGGACATAATCAGGCTCCTTTCGCCGAAGTAGTCGTTCGTCTTGAGCCTCTGGAGCTCCTTCTCGGCCTTGGTCTTGGGGTCGATGGTGGTGCACATGCACTCTCCGCTTGATACTATGTAAAAATGGTCTCCCTTTTCCCCCTGGTTGACTATATTTTGCCCATCGGAGAAGGTCTGTTCGCCCAGGACGTCGCAGAGGCGCTGGAGCTGGGGGATGGGGAGCTGTTTCAAGATGTCGACCTTCTTCAAAATCTTGATCAAATTCGTGTGCGACACCTTCCTCATGAGCATGGCCTTGAAAGCCTGTCGGGCCAACGCCCAAACGATGCCGTCGCTCGTCGCCGTGACAGTCGCAGCTCTGCAAAGAAGCGAGTCAGTAATGAAGTCTTCACAAATCAATTAGGATGTTGTTAGTTTTGCTCACCTCGGCTTTCCGTACATGAGCGAGAGCTCTCCAAAACTCGAACCGCCCTCGTCGTACGTCATGACGACGTGGATGATGCCGTCCTCGCCGCGAACCGTCACTTCGAAGTTGCCGCTGTCGACGACGTAGAATTTGTCTCCCTGGTCGCCCTGCTTGATCACTACGTCCCCCCTCTTCACTTCGATCTTCTCGAAAACGGAGTAAAGCTTCGTCAGCTGGTCGGACATGAGGTGCTGGAATAAGAAATTTGCCTTTGTCAAGCTCGCGAGGCGCGCGGTCTCCTCCTCCGTCTTCTCGACGAAGAACTTCTCCAGCGGGAAGTCCTCGAAGCCCTCCGCAGCGGCTGACATTCTCCGGGTCTGGTCCAAGACCATTCTCCGCTTCGCCTTGCTCATGGCTCTCCTAACGGGCTTGTGTTCTGTCATGTCCCTCAGAGCGTGGGACGAGGTCATCCTCTTGGTCTTCTGGTACTCGATCGCCTGCAAGGAGCGATCTACCATCGACTCGGCTTCTCCGTGGCTCGAATCGCTGGCGAACTTAATGTTCTCCAAGTACAGCGCAATCATGGTGATGTCGTCTGTTCTAACTTCGTACTGCAGCCAAAGGTTGTAGCTCTCCCGCACGACCTTCCTACAGGCGTCGAGAGGGTCGGTGAACGAATGGACCATGTCGCAGACGGTCTGGCTGGTGAGGAATTCGAAAACGCCGTCGCTGGCGATGACGACGTACCGATCGAGGTCCGAGAGCTCCCTCGTCAGGTGCTCGGGCTCCGCGAAGACGCCGATGCCCTCGGCGCAGGCGTCTCCAATGGATCGAGTGAAGGCTGTGCCCGGTTTGTCGAGGGTGACGTTCCATAGCCGAGGGGGATCTCCGATCTCGTCAATTTCCTTCCCCAGCTCCGTCCCCCAGTTTTCGTGTATGGGTTCAATTCCCTCGATCTGGTCGATGGTGAGCACCTTGGCTCCGCATTTCTTGACCCTCTCCCTCTCGTCTTTTCTGAAGGGCGTCTGATCTATACTCAGGGGCTCCGCCAAGACCTTGTTAGTCTGCTTCTCGTGCTGGGAGCAGATGATGGCGCGGGAGTCTCCCACGTTCGCAATGTGAAGGTAGCGTCCGAGGATGAGGACAGTGATGGCCGTCGTTCCGGACAATACGTCGTCAAAGGCTGCGCGGTGGCACTACAGTGGATGGGTGGGTGGGTGGGTGGGGTGGTAGGGGGGGAGTAGGAGGGGGTCAGTACGTGTGTAAAGATGAAGCACCCCAGGCAGAATTTCTCTCTCTCACCGATTCATTCGTCGTGATGAACGCGTTTGTGTATACTTCTTCAAGCTCCGCCTTGGTCAGATCGTGTATGCCCCTGCCGGTTTCTTGCTGCTTAGTTTTGACCATCTCCTGCAACCAGTATGGGAGCTTATTCTTGGCGAAGATGGAGCAGGTGTCGCCGAAGCTACCGTGGCCGTCGAAAACACCGAACAATGAGCAGGAATCGGATTTGCAGAACTTGGGAATTGCACAGAAGGAATCCTGGTTGGGTTTGTTCAGAGCTGCACGTTATTTTGGTGTTAGCGTTTGGAGGTAGCCCTCGTCAATTTCCAAGAGGAGGGGGGGGGGGAGAGAAGGGGGGGGTTTCAACACACTTCCAACACCCCAGCTGTCGCAGCACTCACCGTTCGGGTAGTACCCTTTCTGACTAACGTAGGCGTATCTAATATCGAAGGTCCCCGCCCCGGGCTTTCCGGGCTCGGACTCGTAGGTAAGCACCTTGGAGGATTCGCTGCTAACTATCCTCTTCATGATCTCCTCCTCTGACAGAGGAGAGTAGTTATCGTAGTCAGGAGGCGAAGAACTGCTGTCCGATTGGACGGGGTTCGAACCACAGTTCCCCATTGATTTGGCTACAGCGGATCGAGAAAGGAGGTAGGGGAGGTCTAGGGAGGGATCGAGGGAGATATCAGCAGGTGAGAGAGAGAGACGGATCCAACTAGGAGAGGGAAGCAAGGATCGCAGGAGGGAATATTTCCGTGTGTCGCAGCGGTCGCTTATGGAATGACGTTAGGCTGGGTAATGCTGATTGTTTATATCTGGCCGTGAGACTGTGTTTCTTTTGGTATTTGCAGATCTCCCATAATACAGCGAGCAGCTGGAGCAAAAAGCGTTTCGCAGGAATGAAACTCCATCTCTCCTTTAAAAATACCGTTGCTCATTCAATAAAGCTCCCCTTCATCGCACACCCAATTAACACTGCTCCCAGGTTCTTACCGAGACCCTCGCTCAAACTCGCTACGACTGTAACAAATTATAAAACCCCTCCAAGCCCACTCTCCTTGCTCTCCCACTTTAAAATGCCATGCAAGCACGTCCTCAATTCTACCGTTTCCATTCGCGCACCCTGTTGCTTAAAGTGGTTCGAGTGCTTCGAGTGTCACGATGAATTCATGGATCACCCCATGACGACAAGTCCAATATTGACTCTCGCCTGCCTTTGCTGCCGAATGCTTTTCAAGAAGGACTTGGCGCTCTTCGGAGACCAGGACGAGATCTGCCCTCACTGCTCGCAGAGGTGGATCAAGCCTGGAGAGACGAATGAGGGCTTCCTCTTTGGGATGTTCCAAGAGGAGTTTGATAGAATGATTGATTTCGGTGAGAGTTAATTTGGGTTGTTTCCACCCTCGCCTTGCTTGTTGCTTGTGTTCGTTCCCATCCCTCTCTAACACCCCCCCCACACACACACACCCTACCCAACCCAACCCAACCCATCCCACTCCGCGCAGGCTGCGAAAGAGATAGGGGCATGAAGTCGACCAGCGAGCTGAACTTGATTGGTCACATAAAAGACGACGAGGAGAGCCTCAAGGAAGACGAGGAGAGCGGCAACAAGCGGCAGGAGATGGAGGAGCGACGAAAGAAAATGATGCGGCTGAAGGGCAAGAAGAAGGGAAAGAAGCCGAGCGCCGAAGCAAAAGAGCAGCAAGAAATCAAGCTAGATATTTAACTTTTATTTCAGATGGAAAACGTTCTTTTCTTTCGTTTTCGCTTTCGTTTCCGAAGGCTAGCCGTGGTCGCTCATCTGGTGAGCCAGACGCGAAATTAAATTGCCCAGTACGTCCCTCTTTCTGGTCGGCTGAATGTCGAACATCTCTCCCAGCGCCTGGTTGGCCAGCTCTCGCTGTTTCTTCTTGGCCGCCGTCATAATAACGTCCAAGAAACTGTCGCCCAGGCTCTTCCCCTGCCTCCTCACTATGACCTTGCAAATTTTGCTAACCGCTATGTACTCTCGGGTGGAGAAGATTAGCCTCTCCTTCCTCAGCATCTCGAGGGCCGGGTTCGAGGGCTGCGCCGTCTGCGCGTGCGACATCGCCTCCGCCCTGTCCTTCCCGAATCCGTGCTTGCACAGCCTGAAGAGCACGTCCTTGTAGAAGACCTTGTTGCTCTTCTCGATTTCTCCGTCGAACCGAGTCTCGATGAACCTGTAGATCGGGATGTCGCATTCCCAGAGCAACCTCTCGATATCCTTCTGGGCGGCGTTCTTCCCCAAGCCCAGAGGCTTGTTCAGACTCGTGACGACAAAGGGCAATTGGTGGACGCTGATGAATTGAGTCGCATCGGGATCGTACACGGCCCACACCTCCACGAACTTCTGCATTTCGTCCTTGAACAGCTCCTGCTCCTTGGTCTCTCTCTTGACGAGGTTGAAGTTCTCGAGCAGCACGGCGACGAACAAGTTGAGAGTGATGTACTGGCAGATTATGATAAAGGTGAAGAAGTACATGGTCACCATGAATGGGCTGTCGTACGAGTTGCTTTTGCCGCAATCCTCCATCAAGCACTGCCAGTTCTCGCCGGTGCTTATTCGAAAGAGCGTCGTGAACGCCGTTCCGAAGTGGCGGAAGTTGGCGTTGGGGTTGATGCCGAGGGAGTACTGCGCGGGGTGCGAGGCCACGTCCGGGTTGTACCAGTCACCGACTTCGGAGTCGAAATTGGTGTCGGCGAAAAGGGCGGTGCCCAAGATAGCGTAAGTGAAGAAGAGCATGAAGAGCAGCGCCGCAATGTTCCACACACTCGGCAGCGAGTAGACTATGATCTTCATGAGCTCCCTCGTGCTACTGTTGGGGCCCAGGAGGCGGAGGAGCCTCGAAACCCTGAAGACGCGAAAGATCCTTAGCACGAAGAGAATGTTGGCGTTTCCGCCGGCGATGTCAAAGCAGTCGTCGAGCACGCTGCCGAACATGAGAAAGAAGTCGAAGCAGCAGCTCAACCTCTTGAAGTAGATCCTAGGACCATCGCCCACTATCTTGAAGAACGCCTCGAGGGCGAATAAGACGGTGAAAATGGTATTCACGAAAGCGAGCGTATCCAGGTACGCTTGCGTCTCGCCCTCGTAGTTCATGCTGGTCAAGACGACGGATCCGATGATGAGGAAGGTGATGGTGATGTTGAACCGTTTCGTCCTAATGAAATCCCAACACCACTTCCTGAAGGGGTTGGTCGGCGCCCGTGCCCTCACAACTGGGGTTGAGAAGAGCACGCTCCTCTGCGTCTCGATCCACAAACGCTGTTCTTCGGTTATCAGGCTGTTGCCGCCCCCCTCGGACTGGTCCGAAAAGTGGTCGCAGAGAACTCCGACAAAGAGGCCCAGGCCCATGAAGTTCGCCATGCAGATGAAGATGACGAAGAAGAACATGTACGGCTTCGTAACAACGTCGGGGTCGGGCGCCACGTCGATTTCCTGGATGTTGGTCGTCCTGGACGCAATATCGTACCAACCCTCGAGGGTGGCAACGTTGAAAAGGGTGCGGAAGGAATTGAAGAAGGTGTCAAAATTCTGATCTTCGTTCTGCCACGCTCTGTCCACTTCCTTGCTGATCTGCGTCACGGTGCTGTTGGGAAACGTGAAGTTGTACACCACGTTAAATGTGCCCTCGCAAGTTTCCTTCGTCACCTTCTCCGTGTCGTTGCAGTGCCAGTAGTGTCCCCCGAAGAGCCCCAGGCCAAGGATGCTGAAGACTCCGAAAATCATGGCGAGCAAGATTGCGACGTTGACCACGCTCATGAAGCTGCCTATTATAGCAGAAACGGCCATGGCCATGTTTTTGTTCCTCTTGACCGCTCTCAGAGGCCTTAGCACGCGGAGGAGACGAATCACCTTGAGGAAAGAGATGTCGACGTCGAGGTTCATCTCCGTCAAGATCAGGTCCAAGAGCGAGCTTACCACGATGAGGAAGTCCAGCTGGTTCCAAGAGGTCTTCAAGTAGGCGGTCTGCGTGCTTATGAAGCCGAGAGCGATGATTTTGATAGACATTTCGGCGGTGAAAATATAGGTGAAAATTCTGTCGATGGTCTTGAGGAACTTCATGAGAGATTCGTTCGTATCAGGGTTCTCGACGGCGAGGCAGCCGCTACTGAATATGATGCACAAAATGATAAAGCTGTTGAAGTATCTGTGGTGAGCCAGCTCGTGGCAGATCACGCGGAACCTGTTGTGGTGGGCAAAGCAGAAGAGGCTCGTTCCGTGAATAGGAACGACGTCCACCAGTTCATTGTTCCGATCGTTCACGTCGGACTCTCTGTGCACGCGCAGCTGCTCGGCCATGAATGCCTTGTCACCAGACGAGGCGACCGCCTGGATATGCTTGGTCATTTCGACGGCCGCAGATGACGCCCTGCCTACCCTTGCGATGCCGTCCAGCTTCCGCTTCTGGTCCTCTTCGACGCCCAATTTGAGACGTCGCCTCACCCATCTGTTGCACCTAACGAACGGAGACGCCAGTGAATCGCCACAGGAGTGGATAACATGGTCAACTTCATCGCGGAGGTGATTCTCTTCTGACTCTTCCTCCGGGCTCAGAGCTGCAGAGCTTGCTCTTCTCCTCTCGGGGTCTTCGTCCAGGACGTGCAACACGCGGTCGGCTACAGAACCGATTCTTCTCGCAACCTGTTCGGGGGTCGGCATGTGAAGAGTGCGTCTCGTTCCGCCAGGGGTCGACTGGGGAGTGTTGTCCCTAGATGAGTTCAAGGATGATTCGTTTGATGAGTCTTGCTGCGTCGATTTTGCAGCCTCCGCCTCTTCGGCTCTCTTTCGATCCTGCTCGTACCGAGCCCAGTACTTGCGTTGCTTCTTGGCCTTTTCGAAGGAGCGTATTAAGATTGCCAAGAATAGGTTGAGGAGCATGAAATTTCCGAGAATGATCCAAATTGCAAGGAAGAAGAAAATTATCCAGTTCTGCGACGAGTCGAGGAGCGGAGCGACAAGTTAGAATAGAATTTATCATTGCGGAATTCCCAGAAACAGACGTCGATTTCTCGTAAACGTGCTTCCTCGCAATTTCTCACCTTGCCAGCACATTGGACGCCGCCGAAGGCAACAGTGTTCCAGTCGTCTAGAGTCAGTGCCCTGAAGATGAGAACGAAGGAGCTGTAAAAGCTGTTGAAGTCTTCTGTCACCTCGTAGGTGGTGGCGCAATCTTCGCCATCGCCGTACATGCCCGAGAAAACTTGCATTCCGGTGAGGACAAAGATGAAGATGCACAGGAAGAGGAGGGAGATGAACATGAAGTATTCCTCCGAGGCGTCCTCGAAGACCGTGATGATGTTCTGGATAGCTGCGAGGTGTTTGACGGCCTTGACCGCCCGCAGCGCTCTAAAAACGCGAAGAGCGCGGAGCGCAGAGGCGTCGCCCATGGCGCCGCTGAGCAAAGGACGAGTTAGAATATAGTAGCGGAGTGAGGGAAGTGAGGGGGGGGAGGGGCCTGTGACCCTCTGACAGCTTCTCACCTTACTCCCGGAAACTTCTCGGCGAGAGAAACCCAAACAATGATGCAGTCGAAAATGTTCCAGCCCTCATGGAAGTACGAAAATCCGAGGCTGAACTGCTTCAGAAACATCTCGAACGCGAATATGAAGGTGAAAACCTCGTTGGCAAACATCAAATTGTCCTTCGTTTCTTTGTCGAGGAACGGCTGCGGCGAGAGGCGAGAGGCAAGGAGCGAAGCGACGAGTTAGTATAAGAAGTGGAAAATTCACCGATGACACATTCCCTTCTCGTCGCTCGTCGCTCCTAGCAACATCTCACCTCCTCCAAGGCTAGTACCACCGTGTTGGCGATGATCACCGAGAAGATCAAGGTGTCGAACCAAGGGTTCTCGATGATTGGCACGGTATTCTCCTTTCGGAATGCGTGCCACTTCTTGACGATGGTAAGGCGCATGTAGCAACTGTCGAGCTTGGATATGAAGCTACCGAAGCAGCGCTTGATGGGGGCAAAGTCGTCGGATTCGGAGGGGGATTGGGAGGAGGACTGGGAGGATATGGAGGAGCCTCGAGGGGGGTCAGGGCTCAGGGTGGAGTCGACGTTGCGCAACGAACCGATGGGGGGCGCCATGCCTGGCAAGTTGGACCGTTTGACGATAACTTTGTCAGATTCTGCCAGGGTGCGACTTTGGGAGGTCGGCGTCGAAGCGGCTCGGCTTAAAACGGAATTATTCTTCTTCTTGGATGAGGTGTCCCTAGCGAGGGGCGTTTCGGCGACCGTCGCGAGCGTCTTGGCGACATGTTCGGTAACGACGACCTTAGTCTCGCCGACAGGGACAGTGTTCGCCCTTCCAAATTCGTGATCCGCGGGCGTCTCGAGCGCCTCGACGTACTTCTCGGCTTCCATTTGCCTGCGGGCCTTTTCGTACTCAGACGTGAGCACTGTGGGGAGTTGGGGGGGGGGGGGTTAGGGGGGAAGGGGGGGGGTTAAGGGGGTGGGGGGACAACTCACCCGTAATTGCCAAGTTGAGGAGCCAGAAGCCACCGATCAGGATCACCACAACAAAGTAAAGCGTGCACCCAAAATGCCTCCCGCTGTTCTGCAGGGGGTAGAGGGCGCCCTCGCTCCAATTCTCCAGCGTCACGAATTGCAGGATTGTCAGTATTGAGTAGAACACGTTGTCGAAGGACATGTAACTTCCCTCCTCCGTCCAGAACTTGAGCTCCCCGCGGAAGAAGCTGTTGCCAAAGACGGCCATGATGTAGCAAAACATCAGCAGCAGCATCATCGCCTTGAACATGGGGATGACGGAGTTGAGCATTGTGTTTATCTGGGGGGGGAGGGAGGGGGGTGGGGGGTTAGAAGGAGAAGGTGAAGGAGAAGGGGGAGGACTGGGCAAACTGAGCCGCAGATGTTCGCACGCACCATTGCGGCCAGCTTAGGCAGGGACGAGATGGTCTTCAGGGGCCTCAGAACTCGAATCACTCGAAGAACCGTCAACCCACCGCCGTCGTCCCCGCCTGAGGACGCCAGGAAGAGGATCTCCTCCAGGCACGCGGACAGCACGACCACGAAATCCAACCAGTTCCAAGCTAAGTTGAAGTAGCCGCCAACGCGACAGCTCAGCCCTAGCGCTGTCATCTTCACAACCTACGTGGGCGCGATGGAAGGTGGGGGTTAGTGAATTGTTTCTCTCTCCTTCGTAACCGCCCCGGGAAGGTTCACTCACCATCTCAAAGAAAAATATACCTAGGAACGTCCGCTCCGCGTACCGGTAAGGGTCGGGGGGGGCGAGCGGGTCCTCTGTTGCCATGAGCATTGTGTTGACGAGGATTGCGGTCAATATGAACCTGTCAAAGTGCCTGGACTCCGCGAGGGACCTGAACACACAGGGGGACCGGGAAGCAGGGGCTGGGGGAGGGGCTGGGGAAGGTGATCGGGGGGGAGCGCGAGCCTTGGGGCGAGCCTTGGACTTGCCTTTCTCGTATATGTCGTCGAAGCCAAAGTCAGGATCGCCATCGGCGAGACTGTTGACTCGAGGAAGGGGGGGCTCGGGGTGGGGGTGAAGAGGATTTTGGGCTTGGGGTTCGGCCTTGGAGGTCGAAGCGGAGGTAGTTTGGGGGGTCAGGGCTTTGGTTGATGTTTTCTTTCGAGGCCCCGTCTTCGGTTCGCGCGGAGGCCTAGAGTCAGACATGATTTAGGATTGTTGGTTAAATACTAGAACTGAGATAAATGAGGCTGGATTTTTTCAGGTCAAGGGTTGGACTTTTTTCCTTACGAGTCCCCTTCGTTTTTTCCTGCGCGGCGCGACTTGCCCCTCGCCTTTGTCTCTGCTACTGCTTCATGATCTGTTTCGACGAGTCATTCTCCTTCCTCATTCAACAACCCACCTACTAAAAAAAGGCATCCCCCTCCAATTTTGTCAAAGAAAAAGCGTGTAAATCTTCACATCCCGCATCAATGCGTAATTATAATTTATAATCTACCTCCTTCCTCCCCTCCCCCCCCCCTTCCCCCTGTAGCTTCCCCCAGCACAATTCCTAAGTTCCTCAGGAATATTCTGCTCGGTCCTATCGAGAATTTCGATAAGTTCCCTCGCCAACCTCGCGTTCTTACTCGGCACGAAAAAGCTAACCGCCGTACCGAACTTACCAGCGCGTCCAGTACGTCCGATGCGGTGAACGTATGAGTCCATATCGTTAGGGAAGTCAAAGTTAACAACCATCTTAATATCGTCGACGTCCAAACCTCTAGCCGCGACGTCCGTAGCGATGAGCAAAGAAGACTTGCACTGCTTGAACTCCTTGAGTACCCAGTCTCTTTCGTCTTGCGACTTGTCTCCGTGCATTGCTCTGGCTTGGAAGCCGTCGGCTCTGAGGCTTCTGGTTAGCATGTCGCATCCTTTCTTAGTCTCAACGAAGATTAGGACCCTGTCGGTCGCCGTTAGGTTCTCGCGGAGGTAGTTCAGGAGGCGACGGTACTTCTCCATGTCGTCGCAGCACTCGGTTATCTGGGTTACGTTCTTGTTACCGGTTAGCTCGAGGTTGCCGACTGTGACTTGGTAGTACTCGTTGAGGTAGTCACGAGCTAGGCCTTCGACAGCCTTGGGCCAGGTGGCTGACCACATGAGAACCTGCCTGTCAGGCCTGATCTGCGAGCATATTTTGCGGAGCTGAGGCTCGAAGCCCATGTCGAGCATGCGGTCGGCCTCGTCGAGGACGAGGTACGTGACGCGCTTGAGGTTGGTGTTGCCGATCTCGAGGTGGTCGATGAGGCGGCCGGGGGTGGCGATGACGATCTCGACTCCGGCCCTGAGGGCTTGGACCTGCTGCCTCTTGGGGACGCCTCCGTAGACGACGGTGTTCTTGACGTCGGAGGAGCGGCCGAATTTGTCGCACTGCAGATTGGATGGAGAAGATTAGCATTAGCGTTGAGGTTAGACGCTGTACGAAGATATCTCCGCAGTTTGATAAAGTTGTCGTTTTCGCGTCCTTCGGGCGGCACTCCTCACCTCTTCTTTGATTTGAACAGCAAGCTCACGTGTAGGAGCAAGTACGAGGACGATGGGACCGTCACCAGGGGATAGGTAGGGCTAATAGTGGGGGAGTTTTATTTGTGAGGGGGTGGGGTGGGGAATAGGGTTAGGAGAAAGGGTGGCTTTGAAAGTATTGTTTTCGACATTTTTCTTATCATTTCAGTCGAGTTCTCGACAACCTTGGTTCCGTCTTGAAACTCCTTCCGAGGTTTGTTCCCTCCCGTTTATGTTACGGTCAGTTTGTCTTCTCTTTTCTTATTTATTTTCATTTCTTTTTTCTTTCACTGACCTTTCCGACGGGAAAGGGTTGTTCAGTTTGTGAAAAAGAAAAAGTAAAAAGAAAAAAGAACGAACAAAAGTTAACGACAACAACCCTTAACGGGATCGGCGGGAACGTTCCGCGGATGTGTGGGAGCTCTAAAAGGTCATGGTCGGCATTTTTTTTAATTTCGCCGGAAGAAGGGTCTATTGGCTATTTGCCCCCTTCTTCCGTAGAAATTACCAAGTGAGAGAGGTTGTAATCGTTCTCTCACTCATCAATAATTTCCTTCCACAATCGTTTTTCGTTTAATTCGCTCATTCGAACTCAAAATCACCCTAACAACAAAACTCACCTGCGCGTTGATGTGTATCATACCTGGTAGAAGAAAGCTCAAAGTCTTCCCACTTCCAGTCGCTGAAATTCCCACCATGTTCTTCCCCAAAAGCGCCATAGGCCAGCCTTGGCTCTGAATGGGCGTCGGCTTGTCGAAGCCCTGCTTCATGACCTCGGAGAGGACGTACTCTGGCATGCTCGCTTCGATGAACGTCATGCAGGGCTTGGGGACGCCGGCGCCGTTTATGACGATGCCGTGGTCGGTCCTCCATTTTTGAGCCTAAGAAAGGGGAGAAAGGGGGGGGGGGACGGGAACGACGAGTTAGAATTGATGTGACGTAATGGACCTCGAATAAAGAGTAAAGTCCACGGGCGCTTTCTCTCGTCTCACCTCCTCCTCTGAACGCTTGGTGACGTCAGGGTGCTCGATGTAGAAGTTCTTCTCGAAGGCGGGGAGCTTCTCGTTGGAGAAGTCGACTTGACGTAAGTTCGCGCCCATGCCACCCATGCGGTCTCCTCCCTGGAAGCCTGGGTTTCGGTCGAGGGGGGGGGTGAAGGGAGACGACGTTAGAATAATAAAGTAGATATTTTGACGTTTGTCCCTCCCATTTCGAGATTGTTCTCACCTCCTCCACCTCCGCCGTAACCGCCTCCGCCGCCTCCACCGTAGCCTCCTCCACCTCCTGTGATTATTGATAAGAGAGAGAGCAAAGAGAAAAAAAAAGCAGGCGAGAATAAAATAAGGTTAGTAGTCAGCTAATCTCAAAGTAGACCTATTTTTTGTTGTTAGAAGCAAAAACGACCTCCCTCATCAAAACCCCCCCTTAAACAAAACATAAGAACACAACCCAACCAAACACACTCACCATATCCCCCTCCTCCTCCCCCGTACCCACCTCCTTGGTAACCTGCACAATTTACAGTAATGAAAGTTAGAATTTACATGTCGGTGATAGAACGTTTTCTGTCGTTTTTTCTTCGACATCAACAGTCTGAACAACCGACGGGAGGGGGGGGTGTGACGGGTGCTCGGTCGAATTATGTCGCATTTGTCGGATTGCTCTTTCTTCCTGCGAACAAAATGGACGACAGACGTTTCTCACCTCCTCCTCCTTGGTAACCTCCTCCGCCACCGGCGTAGCCTCCTGCTTGATAACCTCCTCTGTGTTGTTTGTTTTAATATGAAAGGTTAGAGCGTAACGTAAATAATGCCTTTGATAAAATGAACGACATAACAATTGGGAAAGAGATTCAATCATGTGCAAAGGGGGGGGGGAGGGAATGGATGACTCTTATATTCAGGTGCATGATAAATGTAGGATGCCGGTAGCTTTTAGATTAAACGCTGAGGATGAAATGAAATAAACGAGAGACGAACGAGCGGACGAAAACACTCCCCCCATTAATTATATAAAGCTTTTGAGCCGAGACGGAGGGGTTTTTAAGGTGCGATTATTCGAGAGGAAAGGTCGTGCGTTATAACTCACCCTGCTGAACCGTACATATCGTTAGTTGTGGTTCGAAAAAAGGAAAATGATGAAAAATGTGGTGGACTTTCCAGCAAAATATATTGGAAACCACCTAAAAGGTGAAATATTCCCCCGCTTCGTTTATATTGTATATATTCTCCTCCAGTAAATTCCTCAATAATTCCGTCTGGTTGTACATGTTGTTATGCGTGTATCGTTAAAACTGAGAATAGTTGGACTTATTGATTATGTCGGCTATCATCACTCGTTCGATGCTTCCTCAAGTCATCTATTATATCTATAATATAACATAAAATAACGCATATAATCGTAACAATACTGACTTCACAACCATAACAAATATTAATGCGAATAAATAATTAAAAATAAACGCAATATTCCAAAAAAAGAACGACATCACCACATCACATAATCATCCCCCACGTTCCGCAGCGTCCGAATAAAACTAAATCACACAACAACAAAACACGACGCTAAGAAATAAAGCACGTAATCAAATCGTTTTAAACAATCTGCTATATTATATTGAGTTTGAAAGTCAACGATACTGACAATGTGTTTATATTTGTATCCACCTTGAAGACATTATGACATCAAACTAAAATTGCCTCTAAACAAACAGTATAACCCTTCAAAATCCCTAATTCTAACTCCCCCTCAGACAAAGAAAAACCTCAAAAAAAATGAAATTCACGATCCTCTCCCTCCTCCTCCCCTTCGCCTCATCCCTCTCCGCCCCCACTCGCACCTTATACACGTACTCCGAATCCGCACGTATCTTCACAGAAGCAAAAGAACTTATGCCAGGAGGTGTAAGCAGTCCTGTTCGTGCATTTAAGAGTGTTGGAGGTAGTCCGATTGTTTTTGATAGGGTTAAAGGTAGGTTTTCCTCCAAAAAAATTAAAACTAATATTTTCTAACAATATAAAAAAAGGGAGTAAAGCATACGACGTTGACGGAAACACTTACATCGACTATGTAGGTACTTGGGGACCTGCTATAATCGGACATGCTGATGATAAGGTTTTGGAGGAGGTTAAGAAGACGATGGATAAGGGGACGAGTTTTGGGGCACCGTGTGTTTTGGAGAATGAATTAGCGAAGGTGAGGAAAAGGAGAGTGGGGCGTTTGTTTTTAAGGAGGATAGTTTTTTAGTTTGTTCGTTTTTTAACGTTATTAACATATATCCTCAAAAAACACACACATACAGATGGTTATCGACGCAGTCCCTTCCGTCGAAATGGTCCGTTTCACCAACTCCGGTACCGAAGCGTGCATGGGTATGCTCCGTCTCTGTCGCGCCTACACTTCCCGTGAGAAGATAGTCAAATTCGAAGGATGTTACCACGGACATGCTGACTCTTTTTTGGTTCAGGCTGGGAGTGGGGTTGCGACTTTGGGGTTGCCGGATAGTCCGGGGGTGCCGGCTAGTAGTACTAAGACGACTTTGTGCGCTACTTATAATGATGTGGGGAGTGTGGAGGAGTTGTTGAAGGAGGGGGATGTTGCGGCGTTGATTTTGGAACCTGTTGTTGGGAACTCGGGGTTCATTAAACCTACGAAGGAGTTCTTGCAAGGTTAGTGTTGTCTGTTTCGAGAGGTGTTTTTTGTTTTGACATCCTTACATGTGTTATTTTAAAACGAAAGAGGCGCTAACACACACACACACACACGCAGGCTGCCGCGACCTCTGCGACAAGTACGGCACCCTCCTCGTCTTCGACGAGGTGATGACAGGTTTCCGCGTAGCCTACGGAGGCGCCCAAGCTTACTTCGGAGTAACCCCTGACGTCACTACCATGGGCAAAGTTATCGGGGGAGGGATGCCCGTAGGAGCTTACGGAGGAAGGAGGGATATCATGGACCTCGTGGCACCTGCGGGGCCGATGTATCAGGCGGGGACTTTGAGCGGAAACCCTTTGGCTATGACGGCGGGTATTGAGACTTTGAAGGTGAGTGTTCATAACAATTGATCGGGGCATCGTGTTGTTGGTTTGCTCGGGGCGCACCCCGCTTATATCTTACCACCCCTC
>BRXX01000493.1:35861-76489 GCA_030267905.1 Triparma verrucosa
CCCCCCCCCCTCTCAGGTCCTCAAGCAACCCGGTCAGCACGACAAGCTCGAAGCCGCTTCCAAAAAGCTCGTCGACGGTATTCTCGCCCACGCGAAAGCCAACGGCCACGCCGCCACCGGCGGCTACGCCGGAGGTATGTTCGGTTTCTTCTTCTGCGAAGGTCCCGTAACTTGCTTCGCTGACGCCGCTAAAGCCGACATGGAGAAGTTCGGACGCTGGCATGCTGGCATGCTTGAGAGGGGTATTTACCTCGCGCCGAGTTCGTATGAGGCTGGGTTCATGAGTTTGGCTCATACGGATGAGGATATTGAGAAGACTTTGGAGATTGCGGGGGAGGTTATGGCGATGATTTAAGTTAAGGGGGGGAAACAGGTGAATGGGGTCTTGAACGTGAACGAGGGGAAAAGGGAAAGGGAAGGGGAGGGGAAATGGGGGGGGGGAGAAGAAAGGGAGAGCAAATGAAAAAACCTGTCGTTTTGAAGTGAAAAAAAAGCCCATATTTTCTCCTCCTCTCTTTTCTTTTTCCACTCTTCTCTGAGACTAACCCCTTGCCCTAAAATGCTGACAAGTAACATTTGTGCGCAAAGGGTGTTGGTTCCTTGGTTATGATATTCTGCTTCCGTCAGCGAACGTTTTTTTCGTTAACAAAAAATTAGTCTTTACTCAGCGGGCAACATTCCTCGTATCGTTCAGTTCCCCCTCACCTCTTTCCTCAAATTAGCTAGTATCGTCGTGTTCTTACATGAAAAAAATAGTTACAACACCCTTGAGTTTTTACTCCCCATCTCCCCCCCCCCGATCCCCCCCACCACAACACACTTCTTCCTCTTCTCTCTCTCATATTTTCTTCTTTTTTTTTAACCCTCCTTCTCTCCCCTTCTCCCCCCTCCCTCTACGCGTTCTCAATAAGCCTAAAAGTCTGAAACTGCACGTTTCGCGTGAAGCGAATTTCGCAACAGAAGGGGTTAGAACGTTGGTTGGTCGTTAGAACAAAAGGCGAAACGAAGGGAAAGACAGGCAGGCGAAACGTTTACATTTTAGAACAACGTTGAGGTGGGGGGGGGTCATTAACACACGTTTATCGTGTTGTTAAAGATCGTCGGGTTGCTCCCGTTTCTCCGGTGTTTTTTTATTTTCGCTCGGAACACAGCCGTTTTACTCACCTCCTCCCTAACGATATTCCTAACATCCTCGACGTCCTTGATCCTCCTGAGGAACCTTTCAAGTTTCCATAGTTCCTTATCCTCGGGGTCGTCGAACCATGATTCGATGGGGATGCCGTTGTTAGGTTGATAGCCGAAGGCGTGGGGGGAGTTGTCGACTAACACCATTGATTCGAGGGGGCGGTTTAAGACTGTTAGATCTTTGAGGTAATTACCTTCGACTGGTAGACAGGAATCACGGAAGAGACGGTGTTCGATGAACTTCCCTTCAGGGTCGAGACGGTCAAGTAGACAATCAGCGTATACTTTCTGGCTAGCGGTGAATACGACGACCTCGAAATCGTCCTTGACGGCGTCGAGGAATTGGAGGACGCCGGGGCGGAGACGGACGTGGACGGAGTACTCTATTCCGCCGAAGGTTACGGGGAAGATCATGTCGGCGTTGGGGACGGGGTCCACGGTGCAGTGGACGAGGGTCTCGTCGAGGTCGAGGACTAGGGTGGTGCGGTGGGGGGAGGTTTTGGGGGGGAGGCAGATCTGTGGGGGTGTTTGGGGGGGATGGGGGGGGGGAAGGGAGTTGGTGGGAAGCGTACCGAAACCTTAATAACTAACATTTCTCAACAGGTCTTACGTACCTTCCCCTCGATTCTGACGCTCTCATACCTCGGTAGCTGCTTAATAAAAAGGTAGGGATTGAACTCCTCAAGCTCCTCCTCCTCCTCCTCCTCCTCATGCTGCACAGCCTGCTGCACAGGCGGGTTCATCTGAGGGGAGAGAGAGGAAGGGGCTTGACGTTAGAACAAAAGGCGAACGAATTTTTAGAAGCAGAGCCAAGACCGGGCGGGGGGGAAGCGTCGGACCCATGCTCGAGCGGTATCATTATATTATATAATCTGTTCATCTGTTTAGTTACCATGGTCTCGCTTCGCTCGACACACGGGAAGGAACCAAGACCAGAGCGGGGAGGAACGGGAACCCCCCGACACCTAAGATAACAGGGTGAAAGGGGTACCATCCCGTCGCCCCACCTCCTCGTCAAACCCTGCTCGTACGTTTTGTACGTCTTTCCTGCGCTGCTTACGCTTTTGACACCGTCCTTCTCGCTTCAAACGGTCGGAACACTCACCTTCTCGTTCGCAGGTGTCTGATAAGGTTCTGAAGTGTCCTCGTCTTCTTCTGTGCCTAAAAAGTTAAGCACGGGGGAGAATATTTTTTGGGCTAGGGTGCGTTCTTCTGAATTTTCTTTGGTGTCGTCGGCGTCTAAACGGCGGGAGGTAGCGGGGTGCATTGGGGAGGAGAGGGGGACGGAGGTGTTGGATGTGGGAGGGGTTGTGGAGGTGCTGGAGGAGGGCTTTTGGCGGGGACGCTTTACGGAGGCTATGGGGGTGTTGGGAGCCTGGAGGGAGTTGGAGTTGGTGGTGGTTGGTGGGCGGTGGGGAGGGTTAGCATTTGTTTGAGTGAAGTATTGGGAAGTTGTTCGAAGTAGGTGATGAAAGGGATAATATATCATCATACGTGTCACATGTTGACATCGTCGTTTCGTATTTGGCTGTAATGTTGACATGATGTATCTTAGTGAAAGGGTATTATGTGCCAATATTGCTTAATTTAATGAAATATTGTAATTTATAGTTTCAATTTCATAAATCGACGAAGGTTCGATCGTCATTGGGGTTAAAAGTAGAACTCTACGATACACTACTCATACTTACACCATAATTATTGGTTTCACGAGCTTTTACTGGAGTTGTCATCTAATTATCTAATAATATGAATAGCGATAGAGAGGAATAGAGTACAATGAAGAAATGGTCCGATGGGAAATGAAAAAAATCGAATTCTCTGCGAAGTTGCTCATCTCATCGTCTCATCACTTTTTGGACGAAGACACGGGATTCATTTGGTACAGTGGTTGTACAGACAGAACGCGACCTGTGCTTCTTTTTTAGTGTTCAGAATTGCGTTAAAAAGCTTTTCTGACAGTGGGAGAGGCGCCCGAAGATAACTAATCCACTTTAATGCCTCCTGCTCCAGCTAAGCGAGGTGTGTACGTTGGAAAGGGGTATCTGTGAATGTGCGATATGCTCGATAATGAAATACTTAAAGTAGAATAACTTGTCTGACTACGGTAGCTTCCACATGCAAACGTAAGAGAAGCGCTTTGAAGAGAGACCAGCATGACCACTTAGTGTCCCCAATAATGCGACTGAGAGCACGCTCTGTCACCATCATTTCGACCTCTGAGCGTACCTCTACTAACACACGTGCCGCCGCTGTGCTTTACTTCCACTCGAATCGAACTCTAGGTACGTCTAAATGGTGCTGTGAGGCTTTTGAATCATGTGCTCGATGATGAAATATTTAAAACTAACAGCTTGGTTCTGACTATGGCGACTTTCATGGGCAAGCCCGTAAGAGAATTGCTTTGAAAAGAGACCAGTCATTACTAGAGTGTCCCCAATAATGCGACTGAGAGCACAAAAAACAACAACCCCGTCAACGTACAAAATCAGCCCCAACCATTTCGAACTCTAAAACTTCCAACACACACACATACAGGCAAATTCCGCATCGCATGCCTCTCGGCAGTAGTCCTCTTCACCTTCGCAATCCTCTACCTCAACTTCACCTTCATCCTAAATTCCTCAACCTCCTCAAACCCCTCCTCCCTCCCTCTCTCTCCCCACACGACCCCCACAACCCCCTCAAAAACCACAAAATCAAACGAACCCCTCAACATCCGCGACAATGTCCACGTGATCTTCAGCACAGACTGTTCAACGTTTCAGTCATGGCAGTCTTATGCTGTCTTCGCTAGCGCGTATCGCGTCAACCAACCGGGCAACATAACTAGAATTGTCAGCGGATGCGAGCCCTCGGAAAAGGAGGAGGTGAGAAATCTGGCCTTCTCCAAAACCATTTTTTCGTTTCTAACACCCTTAACTTCTCATCGTCGCAGATGCTCGCCTACCACAACAAATACATCAACCCCTCCCTCTCCCCCAACTACCACGTCCACTTCACCCCGTCCTTCGACCTAACCTCCTCCGGCAAAAAATACTCCTTCTTCAACAAACCCCACGGCGTAAACCACTTCCTCCAAACCCCCCACCTCCTCCCCCCCACCACCCTCCTAATATTAATCGACCCCGACGAATTCTTCCTCCGTCCCATCCTCAACGATTTCACCGACGGCAAAAAAATAATAGTCTCCCTAACCTCCCCCGAAAACGTCCCCAAACACGTCACATCCGGCCGTCCCATGTCCCAACAATACGGTCTCGGAGGCGCATGGACGACCTGGGACATCGATTACATCACGGGAACTAAAGATTCTCCCGCTAAGAAGTATAGTATGTCAGAGGCGGGGAAGTATTTCGCCGGTGGGCCGCCTTATTTAGCGATAGCTAGTGATTTTAAAGTTATTGCTGAGAAGTGGAAGGAATTTGTAGGGAGAGCTTATGAACATAAACCAGGTGATTATGTAACTTCGGAAAAAGTCCCGTTCCCACGATTACCACGACGTGTTTTATTTAATATTGTGTGAGAACGTTTTTCTATCCTAACCCCTTTCCCTTTCTCACTGTGTTGTGTGTTGTTGTTAAACGTCAGGTCTTCTCGCAGAAATGTACGCTTGGTGTATCGCTTCAGCCCATTTACAACTCGAAAACGTTTTAATCGACAGTTTCATGGTTTCGAACATCGCGGTAAATAAAGGCGAAGGTTGGAATTTAATTGATAGCCTGCCTAGTCCTGTTTGCGATGGTGGGAATTTGGAGGGGGAGGAGTTACCTGGATTTTTGCATTTGTGTCAGATGAATAGGGTGGGGGAATGGGCGATTCATAAGAGGAAGGTACCGAGGGACATTTTTAGCTGTGAATCGACGATGTTAGGTGAGAACGTTGGACGACATTTAGGGTACGACGACCGTTGCTCGTTGTTTCTAACTCGAAAGGCCGACCGTTTTATTTCACGACGCAGCCGTGCCTGAATTGGATCTGGGTGAGAATTACCCTTACAAAACGCAGGGAGCGCAGAACGGTAAACCCAGGCCCAATGTCAAGCTGACCGAGTGGGAAATGAAGAGGACGGCGTTCCAAGTGTGCGCGGCCGTTCATATTATTAATTACGCGAGCGAGCTTTTTAAGGATAGACACTGCGAGGGAGGAGGGAATCGGGAGAAGGTGTGGAAACAGAGTTTAGAATGATTAAAACAAATTGACGTTTTTTCTTATTTCTTATCCAATTTTTCTCGCTTTTTAAGGATAGACACAGCGAGGGAGGAGGGAATCGGGAGAAGGTGTGGAAACAGAGTTTGAATGATTATGATTATAACAAATCGACATATTTTCTTATTTCTTATTCAATTATTGCCTACACAAGTCCCCCGGGCCGCTTCTCCAGTTCATCAATTTTCTTCCTCATTTCTACCGTGTGCCTCTCCATGACCTCAATCGCCTTCTCGTACCGATCCCTCGCGCTCGTTATTTCCGTGAACTTTCTGAGCTCCCAGTCCTCGCTCGCGGTCTGAACAATCTTCAGCGCGCAGTAACTTCCGATGACAAGGCGATTCAACTCTGAGTCGTAGTTTGTGTCTTTGAAGTAGCTCGGGTTGTAGAAAAGCTGCAGTCTCCTCACTCCTTCGTCGACAATCGCGTCGAAACCGTTGAAACACTCGTCGACAATACCGTCAAGTCCTGCGGCGATAAACTCAGAATAAACCCTCCTCCTTCTATCGTGGGCTCTACCCGCAGCCCTCAGCAACTGGTTCAGCTTAACCACGTCCGAAACAGGTGAATGAAATGAAGGTCTTCCGACGCCATCTATCTGTTCGTCGCTCAGACAAGCCCTCACAACGCCCTCCAGGGTGTCGTCGAGGGGATCGGAGCGAGATTGGATATCCTCGATTGTGCAGCGGGCTAGCCCGACGAGGCGGACGGAACGGAGGGACTTTTTAAGGGAGTACTTTGAGGAGGAAGTCATTTTTATGTCCACTAGGGCTGCTATTGTGCCTTTGGTGGTGTCGACGTTGGAGCCGTGGGCAGTGCGGTCGAGGACGACGAGGGTTGGACGGTCGCTCAATTCAAGGGGGGCGGAGGTGCTCACTTTTAGAATGTTCAGGCTTTGTTGAGAAACCTGTTTCAAGTTCCAGGTTTGGGTTGGGAGCAAGATGGGGGAAGGGAAGGAGAGAGGCAACGGGAGGAGAGGAAGCGCGGGAGTGAATTGGCTGGATGGTGACGGTAGTACGATGGCAAGCAGCAGGGCGAGGAACGAGAAGGAAAGGCGAGGGACCATGATTCGCTGAGTATGCTGGGTGCAGGAGCGCTGAGGTTGCAAGGAACGTTCTGGTTCGAAGGTGGCCTGGCTTTGTTACTTTGAAATCGGAGGCGGCAGGCTTATCGCGTGTGTGCTTCGTGCTGATCAAGAATCCACTATTAATAAACACTGGAGAAGATTTCGAGCGTATGATGATATATATTTTCGTTTGAAATTATACCAGGTATTTGACTAGAAACGTTCTTTCGTCTGTCCAAGCCGACAATTTCAATGGAGTTCCGCGGATTGTTCCTAGTTTTTCCGCTCCAACAAAAACAACTACTCGAATAAAAAAGAAAACGCATTTTCAAGCTGAAGCCAAACTTCAACCTTTTTCACGACTACTACACACCCCCAAAAAGCAATCCCCACCCCACCACACCACACCACACCACACCAACCCCTCCCCACACCCACCCAAAAACAATATTCTATATATCCTTCCCCATTTTCTTGACCAGTTTTGCCCGCTCCTGCTCGACCAAATGAACTCCCTTCCCCCCCCAATTCCCTGAAACAACACTATCGTAGTTCTCGAGCGCCGCCTCGAACTCCCTCTGGGCCTCGAGGCACTTGCTCAGCCTCAGGCCGAACTCGACCCCCCCCTGCTCCACCTCCACGGCCCTCCTCCAGACGGCCTCGGCCTGGACCATCTCGTCGATCTCCACGAACAGATCTCCCATCTCCCTCAGGATGTCCAGGTCCCCCAGCCCCAGCCCTAGCGCCTGCTTCAGCCCTTCGTTGGCCTCCTGCAGCCTCTCCCCCTTCTTCAGGCACACGATGACGAACAGTCCCCAGCTCCTGGGGTCGTTCGTGTCGGCCCCGTTGCTCTCCTGCAGGCTGTCCTCGGCGTCCTCGTAGTACTCGAGCTTGATGCTCGCCTTGCTGATGTTCAGCCAGACGCTGGCGTAGCTCCAGCTCTTGGCGGCCCGGAACATGACCTCTCTCGCCTCGGCCCACCTCTCGGCCCTGCTCAGCAGCCCGTACAGTGCCACGTAAACGGGGAACGGGACGGGGTCCTCCAAGAGCTTCAGCGCCGCCAGGTACTTGGCCAGCGCGACCTTCTCGTCTCCCATGGCGTCGGCGATCTGGGCGTACACCAGGGCGACGACGCCCTTCTCCGCGGCCTCGGCGTTCTTGCACCTCTTCTCAGCGTCCACGACGGCTCTGAGACCCCCCTCAAAATCTCCAGTCTGCAGCAAAAACTTGGCGCTGCACAAACTCTGCTTAGCCCTGAGTTGCTTCACCCCCGAGGTCGACGCGCCGAAATCCCTCGCCGTAGCCTTGGCCTTCTCCTCGAACTCGTCAGCCCAGTCCAGGCACACCTTGGCCGCCTTTTCCAGCTTGTTGCCCAGCAAGTACTCCGCCGCGTCCAGACAAGCCACGATCACGTGCCTCTTGGCAAACTCGCTTCCCCCCAGCTTCGCCGCCTTTCCAGCGATCCTGAGCGCCTTCCTCATCTCCTTGTTCTCTCCCGCGGCCTTGTGCTTGATGGCCAGCAAAATGCTCAAAGTCGACGCGTTGCTGACGCCTGCGTAGCTGCTCTCGTCGAAGCCGTCTCCTGACTCGTCCTCTCCCAGGAGCATCTCGAACACGCCGTTCAAGTACTTCGCCGGCTCGCCGATCCCCTCGTCCAACAGCAGCGCGCTCAGCAACATAGCGTTGTCCACGTCTTTGTAGTCGAGGCCCACCGCGTCGATCAAAGCGCTGACCGCCTCCGACCTCCCGCCACCGCTCGAAAGCTGAAAGTCGGCGAAGTCGACCTTGCTCTTGATCAAGTACCTGAACCCGAACTTTTCGTTCCTAGTCTCCACCTCCGCCATGCTGATGCGGTCCAAATGCCACTTCCTACTCTTCTCGTAATCCTTGTTTCCCTCGGCGTCCTCCGCGAGCATCTTCAGCTTGACCATCTTGTTCGGGACGTTCTTCGCCACGCTAATGTCGTTCTCGATTCCTTCCCTGCACTCCAGCACGCACTGCGGGACGAACTTCCTGATCAAGCTCTGGTTGAGCTCGGTCAGCAAGAAATGGAACAGAGACGTCACGTAGCGGTTACCCTCATCCGTGTCAAGCCTCGGCGCGCCATTTCCAACAAATAAATCGCTGCCCTCCAGCTTCTCCGCCACGACGCGCTGCAGGCACGGCTTCAGGGCCTCCTTGAGCTCGAAGTACCCCCCCTTCTTGTTCATGTGGTACAGCATGCGCTTCAGTTTGTCCTGTTTGCTCAGGTCGGCATAGGCCGACTCGTTCAGCAAGAACAACGAAGCGTACTCCTCCACCAGACGGTCCACGGAAGAGTCCATTTTGTCTCGTAGTTCAGCGAACATGTCGCGGTCTAGGCTCTTGGCGTACCTGACGCACGGGAGTCCGGCGAGCTCCGCAATAGCGTCGCTACCTCCGGCCTCGCCCGTGCTATCTAAGCCCTTGAACAAAGGCTCCCCGTCCAAACTAATAACTCCGGTCACTCCGGACATGGATTCATCCAGGCTGCCCCTCACCACTGCCTGGCTCGACTTCGCTTCGATCAAACCGCCAAGGCTGACGGTGCAGCTCTCCTCGTAGTCCTCCGACCTGGTATCGGCATCGGGTTCCGCCTCCACCTCGGCCTCCTTCTTGTCCTTCTTGCCCTTCTTGCCCTTCTTGTCCTCCACGACAGGTTCGCTGCTCTCCACCACCCCGGCGGTCTTCCTCAGGGTAACCTTGTACTCTGATCCTCCCCTAATGGAGCCTTTGAGCACCTTGCCCTCCTCGTACGACATGAAGAAGGGGGAGCTCCCAGATTCAAAGGTGAGCTTGTACTGAACGGTGGGCCTCACAATGGGGGCGGGCGGAGCCTCCTCCTCGCCCTCCTTCACCTCCGCATCTCCCTCGCCACCCTCGCCCTCGCCCTCGCCGTCAGCCTTCGCCTCCTCCTCCTCCTCGCCCTCCACTTTCTCCACCTCTGTCTCCACCGCAACCTCTACGGTTTCAAAGCTAACGCTTCCGCCCTCGATGGTCATCGTCGGCAGGTTCTCCCCGCTGATCTCCACAGCAAATTTGCTTGCGGCATTCTTCGCCTCCAACTTCTCACCCAATTGAACGAGGTAGTCGTCGTTGCTGACTTCGTCGTCGACAGCCAGGGTAACGCCAAAGACGTCTGCGGCGACGTCCTCGACTACGACGTCTCCAAATGTGAGGCTGGCGCCCCCGTCAACATAGTCGCTGATGCTGTCCGAAATTGAAACCTTCAGCGCGATCTTGCTCGTGCTTCCGAAAACGGACAAGCTTCCAGGCGACGTGTCCTCGTCCACCTTCTCATCGGTGACTTCCTCGCCTCCCTCGCCTCCGTCCTCCGCCTTCTTCTCCTCGTCTCCAGCTCCCCCCTCCTCCTCCTGAAGATTGGTGATAAAAAGTTAGATAGAGGTGTCAACGAGTTAGAATCGCTGTGCGAAGTGGGCAGTGGATAATATATATATATATATATATATATAATATGATACAGCCGTGCTGTACCCCCGCAGCTTCTCACCTCCTCCTTCTTCTCAACCTCCACAACTACCCCTAAGGCGAGCTCAATCTCTGCCCCGTCGAAGGACATCTTGAAGGAATCTCCGCCCAGTTTCTCGTCCTCGGCGCCCTCCGCGCCCTTCATCCACACCTCAACGGATCCTCCGTCGTTGATCAACGCCTTGCTCACGAGGTCTGAAGCGATGGCAAGCTTCGCCTTGCTCTCAGCACTCAGCGTGAAGCTGTAGCTGTAAGTTGTGCCTTCGACGAGCTCTCCCTTGACAACTTCACTAGTGAGCGTCACGGCGGGGTCGATTTGTCTGCGCGAGGGTTAGGGGGGGAAGGGGGGAGCGACAACGTTCACAGTTAGAATAACAAAGAGATCGGGGAGGGTTTCCTTCCATCGGGCCCAACCCCAACTCTGCCCTACTCACTTCTCTTCTTCCCCCTCCCCGGCAGGAGGGGACTCCTCCACAGGAAACGCCAGCGACGCGTTGTTCATCGTCAGCTTGGCGTAGCACTCCGGCGCCTCGGGCGGTTGGGCCTCGGCATCCCCCTCCGCCTGTTCAGGGATTGGAAAGACCGATTGTTTGTAGACCAGGCTGCAGGTCGTAAGCGCGACGCTGAAGCTTCCGTTCTCAGGGATGTCGTCAGAGAGTGACATAGCTGTGCCTGGATGTTAGCTGATTCGTATCGTTAGGCGAAGGCTGAGCTAGTCCAGTTTTTAGTTTAGCAGCGCAATGAAAGCTGTTGTGATAACAGACCCAAGTTTATTAGGACAAGGAGCACCCAGGTGAGCTCACTGGGATCGCCCTGCCGCCAGCGGCCTCGTTGAATTTGTCTCTGGGTCCTTCTCAACCCTAACCCCAGTACGCGATCCAAACTCCTCCAAAACACAGATTAGTCCAGTTAGGCCGGCCGGCGAACCTACCAACATCTAACACCCCTTCTGACCATGGCCATGACGGAGGAGGAGGAGATGCACGAGAAGGCGATGAAGATTCAGGCCATTGCCCGTGGTCGCAAGCAGCGCCGTGGAGATCGGAGTAAGAAGGCAGCGACAAGCAACAAGAAGACGGAGGAGGAGTTGGCTGCGGCCAAGCTTCAGGCAATGCAGAGGGGCAAGCTTGGGAGGCAGAAGGTGAAAGACATGCAAGAGCAAAAGTTGGCTGCAGCGAGAATCCAGTCGATCCACAGGGGTAGGGGCGCTAGGAGGGAGGTGGAGGCCAAGAAGAGTGGGGGCCTTGTTCTGGAGTTGAAAGACGTGAGGAAGGGCCTCTCTCAGCTTGCCCGCAACCCGTTCACTCTCAAGCACAGCTTTGTCAACCTTGAGCTGGGCAATAGCTCCCTGAAGTCGGTGGACGTGATTAGCAACTTTCCCAATCTGCAGGTGGTGAATCTCAGCGAGAACAGCATCTCGGACCTTTCGCCCTTGGCGAAGCTCCCTTACCTTCTGAAGCTGGACTGCAGCAAGAACAGCCTGAAGGAGTGTCTTGATTACGACGTCCCCGTATGCAACGAGGAGAGCCTTCTCGCTGACGGCGAAACTAGCATAGGGAGCATGCTCCACGAGGCCAAGTGCAGCTTCAACGAGATTTCCAGCATCAGGGACTTGTCCGGTCACCGGTTCCTGCACACGCTGGACCTCGGAAACAACCAGATCGAGAAAATCCAGGGCCTCCAGAACTTGGAGATGCTCACCACCCTGATTCTGAGCAACAACAAGATCGGAATGATCGAGGGCTTGGAGGGTCTCCCCATCGTCAACCTTAACTTGGAGTGCAACCTGCTGACGAGCATCGATAACTTGGACAAGTTGCCGCGGCTCGAGAAGCTGTACCTGAACGACAACAAGATCGGGGCCTTGAAGGGGCTTTCGGGGTGCCTGAACTTGAGGGAAATTGACCTCGGCAACAACGAGATCAAGGTGATACGCCAGGTTGAGTTCCTGACGAAAATTGGAAAGGTGAGACACAGCGAAGCGAAGCGAGGAGCTGAAAGAAATGGCACAATATTTTGTTTCTAACTTGACCTTCGTCGGAGCAGTTGGCACAACTGAATCTGAAGGACAACGAATGCTCCAAGCTAGAATTCTACCGACTGAGGGTATTGTCCCGTCTTTCCGGTCTGGCTGTGCTGGACTCCGAGGATGTTAGCGCCGAGGAGAAGGTAAAGGCCGTCAACCTGTACGGTGGCGAGGGGTCGGATTTGGTCAACAGGAAGGCCACTTGGGCCAAGTGCTTCCCAGACCAGGAGTTTGTCGACTTCCTGCCGAGCTTCCAGGAAGACGAAGAGGATGTTGTGGGGTGTGTGGGGGGTGGAGAGGAGGAGAAAAAGTCCGAAGAGGTTAACTTGAATGCGAGCGGCTCTTTCGTCAGTGGGGTCATGAACGCTGCCATTAGCAATCATGTGGCGTCCTCAGCATAGAGAAGGAGAGAGAACTGTAAAACGGTTTTCGTTTATAATAAACAGCACCTTTTTTTGTTTGCCTTCGCTTTACTTCACTTCCATCACCGTGCCACCCCTCATGCTCTCGCCTGAGTGAACCTTCATTGCAGCATGCCCACCCACCACCAGAGAAAGCAATCCAATCACAGCACTGCAACACAGGGCGGTAGTAGAAATGGCAGGGTCGTCCCTGTCAGCAGCATCACTTCCGTTGTTGGCAACGGAGATGAAGTATGACGCCCAGCACAGGACCCAACCCCAGACACAGTCACGGCGAGTCACCACAATGAAGGAGACCAACAACAAGGCAACTATCAACATGATGACGGCACACGCAGTTTGCGTCGAGTCGTCCGCATCCCAAACCGTGGTAAATGAAATCGTCGTCGCGACGATTGTCGCGACCGTAACCCATCCAGCGTACATTGAGAAATGAACGTCCACTGCCAGGGTCAAAAGGGCGCCGCGGCCACCACCCCAACAGTTCGTGTTCAGGTAAATCTTACACAAAGAGAAGAGCAGGAGGGCAATGAGGACATTGCTAATGACCGTCGTTGCATTGCTGCCCTGCACCCAAGTGCAGATCCAAAGGGAGTTACAAGCACAAACTGAGGCATACCAGAATCCAATGTCATGTAGCAACGTCGATTCAGCCTTTTGCGTTTTCGGCCAACCGAAGAACTGATACACGACAAAAAAGGTTTCCACCATGTAGATGATCCCCCAGATCCCAAACGCCCCGCCTGCAGGCGTGATTTTCGTCGGGTAACTTCTCGAGACATCGCCCACTCCCTGCTCGCTGATCACTCCGCTGGAACTGATGCCGTTGAGGGCCACCGTGACGATGAAAGAAGTTAGGTTGATCAGTTTGAGCTGCAAGAGGTTCACCCCGCGGTTGGTGGTGCTGGGCGGCGGCGAGGCCAAAGGATCTTCCATGTGTGATAGTTGTCTATATGTGAAATGGTGTGATGTGTTGCGACAGGGTGAAGCAGTGTAAATTTTTCCTGCAATCTTATTTTATGGAATTTTTCGTCGTCCTATGTATATCGCTACAGAACGCGCTCGCGTTCACGTTCAATCCTAATCCAAATGGTGCATTCATCGATTTTTCAAGGCGAGATACCCTCAACTTTATCTCTTCATCCTTCGGATCCTCTGTCGTGGGTTCCTCCTTTGTCACCGACCTGCCTAGAGTTCCCGAGGTCGGACAGGGGACTGATATAATGTCGAACAGTGATGCCTACTCTGACGCCGTGTATCCCAAGAGCCTCAAAGGGCTTTGGGAGGTTGAGAAGACGGTGGTTTCTTCGGAGGGAGACGTGGGACAAGCGGAGACGGCTTGGTTTCTTTTAGGAGGAGCTAAAGAAGCGTTCAAGTCAAAGCGAGGTGAAATATACGAGACTCTCTACGTTAATCCAACGTCGTCGTCGTTGACGTCGTCGTCGTTGACGTCGTCGTCATACTCTTATGAGGTCGACGGGGAGTCTGTCGTGGGCGTTGTTCTCGACAGAGGCTTCGAGCTCAAAAGCAGGGCCGACACATCCATTGAAGACGTCAGCTACGATAGCTCCGACTTCAACCATCTCACGTACTATCGGCAAAAGCAAACGATCTCGATCGACACTGTTCAGCGTCAGGTTCTCCTACCTGATTCAAAGGGCTGGGGGTCGAACGAACTCCTACGAATAACAACGCCTTCGCCTCAACTCTACCGGGCCGTTAAAGTGAGCAGAAGATTCAGGCGTTCTTACGAAGGTGAAGAGCGAGTAATCGAGGGTATTGAAATCGTTAAAACGTACAGGGTCATGGACGGGATTGCGGGGACGGAGTACCCTACCTCAACTACAAAATCAACACTGAAGCTTCGAAGGCCGAAATGAATACGAATACCAACAAATCAATCATTGATCATAACAAAACATTACATTACATTATTTATCACATTCCCCCGCCCTTCCTCTTGGCGTACTCTAACCTGTAAAGGGCGTCCTTCATCTTCGCTTTCTTGGCCTGAGCTTTCTTCCCTTTGTTCATTTTCTTGGCCCTCTTCATCATCGCCTGGGCGACTCGGGAGTCCGTCAAGCCCCAGTCTTTCATGAGTTCGGCTTCTTTCTGCTCCCGACGGGAATCTGATTTGGAACGAGCTGTGTCGGGGACGCTCTCGGTCACGGTGGTCACGGACTTTATTTCCATGTCGTCGGAGACGGTGTTTTGGAAGGTTGTGGGGGGGAGGAAGTTGAAGCCGTTGGCGAGCATGTTTTGGGAGACGATGTTCCTGGCGCTGTCGGAGCGGAGGCCGCCGAAGGGGGAGGAGATCTCGCGATCTGCGGCACTGCCCTTGCCGTTGTTATCAGTATCGACGTTATCGACGTTGTCATTCCCTCCGTTGTTATTCCCTCCGTCCCTCGTCCCGACAGCGGGAGTGGAGCTCGGAGTCCTCCAGGCGTTCTCCACCTCCAGAACGCCTGCCCCTGCCGTCACCGGCTTCGTCGGCTTCCAAGCCTCGTCATCCACAACATCACCGCCCAGTCCAATTCCAAAGTCCATGTCCATGTCCATGTCCATGTCAATGTCCTCTCCGAGCATGTCCTCGAGCTCCTCGTCGACGTAGTCGAATTTCATTTTGCCGAAGTCCTTCAGCCTGTTCCTGGTCTTGCGACCTCGGAATAGACTCTGGATAAGCGCAGCACCCCGGTGCCTGACCCTGACCGTCCTGAGATCCTCCGCCCGCTGGGCTGCCAGAAACCTCCTTATGAAGCACTGAATTCTCATCGTCGCCGCAGCCGAAATAATGGTGTTCACCTTGCTGCTTCGTCGCAAACTTCCAACAACAGCAGGAACAGCGCCCTGTAGCTCAAACGCTTTATTGACCACCAAGCCCCAGAGCTCCTTGCTCGAACCCTCGTCCATGACCATCACGCCAAGGTGGTCCTTGAGCATCTCGACGTGGTCCACCATTGCTTCCTGCCTCACGCTCCTGCTCTCGCTCGCCATCTTCTTCCTCCACGTCGACCTCATCTTCGCGGCCTCCGTGTTGATTTTCTTGCAAAGCTCCGACCAACCTGTGGCGGAGGACGACGCGCGATTCCCGCAATGGTCGCGAAGCAGCTTTGGCCAGTCAACGCAAAGCGGGACTGGCGGCGGGGGAGGGAGGTCGACGAAGCAGCGTGTACACGCCCTAGACCTCGACGGCGGCAGGCCACTTCCTCCCGCGGCCGGTGCTTTGTTCACGAGGCCGCAGCTGGCGCAGACTGATCGTTCCATAAACTCGCCCCGGAGCATTTCGGCCGCGCCCTCGACGTTCGGCATTATAGGCAGCTCATCGTTGGACTCCATGAAAGACTTGAGCGCTGGAAATATGCCCGCGGCCGAACTGCCGAACGATCGGGTCATGGTGACCCACTTTGCATCGGCATTCACGGTGACGCCGTTCAAGGTTCTGATGTTGGGCAACGCCTTCAACACTTCGTTGCTCAGAGACGCGCCCTTTTCATTGGTTGTGATTGGGTTGTCCTGCACCTCGATGCTTCGCAGGTATTCAAGGCCCCTGATCGCCCCCGCCAAGTCCTGCGGATCTTCAATTTGGTTGAAAGTGAGGTCGAGCTTGTCCAGGAGCGGGGCAGCGTTTCCGATAGATCCTTCGCCTCCAATCATGGAAATTGCGTTCTCTTGCAAGTACAGCTCAAGCAAGCACGGCATGTATGCGCGCTTGTCCTCCTTCCATGCAACAAGAGTTGAAATGTTATTGCTGCTGAGCCAGAGCTGCTGCAGGAGCGGCAGCGTCAGCGCGGGTGGGGCCGTCAGCTTGTTCTGCGAGAGAACCAATTTTCTCAAAGTCGGAGCGAGGCTCAGGGCAGAACCCAACGCTTCCGCGTCCTTCAGCTTGTTGCGGCCCAGGTCAAGCGACGTCAGTGAGGGAAGATTCTGAAAGGTAGTGGGGCAGAGCGACTCGAGGTTGTTTTGGTAAAGGTTGAGCATCGACAGGCAGGGCAAGTGGGCCGAAAGGTTGGCGGGAAGGCTTGAAATCCGATTCGTATTCGCGGAGAGGGTGGTGAGGTTGAACCAGCACGAAGTTGACAGCGTTTCCAGCGAGGTCAGCTGGTTCACGTCAACCAGGAGCTCAACCAATCCTTGCATCGTCTTCATACCCTCCAACGACGTGACTTTGTTGTCGCGCAGAGAAAGTCGCTCAAGCTTCTTCAGCATGCCTATTGTTTGCAGGCTGGCCAGCTTGTTGACGTTGAGCGAAAGGGAGGTGAGAGCGGTCACTCCTAGCCGCTCGAGGTTGGAGGCGTCCTCGATGTGCTCCACGTCAAGCTTTAGCGTCTGCAGGGAGCCGTAAGCGCCCAGGCCGTACAGCATGTCATCCTCAATCTGCTGTGCAGAGGAGGAGGTCGGATGAGGGGGTGGTGATGATTCGACTGGGGCGGGCCGACGTTGGGGCGGGAGGTTGAAGCCCTCGACAGTGCCCTTCAACGACATCACGGCCCTTTGCTTTCGATCCTCTCGCTCCTGCAAGATTGCCGCCATTCCACGGCGCAACTTTGCGTGGTGCTGAGGCTGCGGCGAGCCAAAGAGATTGGCATCGATGATTCTTTCCGCGTCCCTTCTGCTCTTCGCCTGTTCTTCGAGGTCTCTCTTGCGCTTCTCCTCCTTGGCCTTGATCTCCGCGAGAGCCTTCCGCTCTGCCTCAATGCGACGGAGTTCATTTTGCCGCTTCCTTTCCTCGGCTTCCTTCCTCCTTTGCTCCTCCTGAAACTTCCGAGCGGCTTCCTCCCTCGCTCTCTGCTGCTCGTCCGCGACGGCCTTGGCAGTTTTCTTGGAGGCGAGGACTTGCTTTGCGAGGAAAGAACGCGACTTGGTTTGCAGTCGAATCGCGGCATTGTTGTTGCGTATATTCGTCCGCATCGCGACCACCCTCGCCAGTCCAATATTGCGCCTGGCCGTCGCCTGTATATTGACGGCGGCCTTCTGCTCCAGTGCGATCCGGGTCTTCACCTGGAGCTTCCAAGACAAAAATGCCAGCTTCGAAAAGTGGCTGTAAACCAAATCGAAGACCTTGTCGGAGCCGTCTCGCTGATTCTGCGGCAAGCAGCGAAGCGTTGAGTTAGAATGGAGGAATTAGATTAGAATGGAGGAGGTGCCTCACCTCCTCCTTCGCCTGCTCGAGCTGCTTCTTCCGCTTGCTCGCCGTCTTCCTTCCCATCAAACCTCGCAGCCTCGACTGAACGAAACCCACGGCCTTCGAAGCCAGCGTCCACCGGCGTTCCTCCGCCTCCATGATAGCCACCCGCTGCTCCTTGTTCTTCCTCCGCTTCTCCTCCAGGGCCTTCTTGTTGGCCTCCATCTCCTCGTGCGCCGCCCTCTCTAGTTCCAACATTTGCTGTTTCATTTTGTTTCTATGTTCTTCTTCCTTTGCCTGTTGTTGCGCCCTCAGGTCCTTCACTGCTTTCGCTTTTTCCTCCTCTTCCTTTCTCCGCAATTCATTTTGTCTATTTATTTCCTCCTCCCTCGTCGCCTGCGCCTTCTTCACTTCTTCCAGCTGCCTCGCCTTTTCCAGCTCAACCTCCTTGGTGTGCCTTGCCTCGGTCTCCGCAAGCAGGTAAGCCACCGCTCCCCTCGTCGCCGCGCCCAGCGCGAGCTCGAAGACGTCCGCCATGGACAAAAGCTTGTCCTGCTCCTCAGTGGTCGCGGCCGAGTTCGAGCTCAGCATCGAAGCGGCCGCGACGCCTCCGCTCTCCTTCATCGCGGCGAGGTCGGACGAGTACTGCTGCATCTGCTCTCCCATCGCGGTGGAGGACTTGGCGAACTGCTCAAAGCCGGCCAGGTTCGACAGGGCACTAGACGATTGTTGAGTAGGTTCACTCTCGTGGAGGGCGGTCTTTAGCTTCTCCTCAAGCGCGTCCCAGGAGTGTCCGTCGGAGTCCGAGTCGGAGCCGTCCAGGTCGGCGTCCAATTCTGCCTCTAGCTCGGCTAGTTCCTCCTCAGTTAGGCCAACATTTTGATCTTCATCGTTTAAAGAGGTTGGGCTGAACATTGTCTGCGGGAGTCGGGGGCTAGGAAAGAGGGGGCAGGGCGGAGGGGGGGTGGACAGGGTGTGGGAGTACTGGTGGAAGAAGCGTTTATGACGCAATTTCAATTTGGGCTAGCCCCTGTCAGCTTGCAAAAGGGAGGCTGGAAGCAGGAAGACCCCAAGGAAGTGCCTCATCAGATGATAAATGAGCTGGCACTTACCAAAAAACTTCATAAACATTGCTTTTTTGCCTTCAAAGTTATCTCCATCGTCTACTAATCTCCTTCATAGCACCTCGACAACTTCTCCTACGCTGCTTTCTCGCCCTTTAAAGCACAATGGCCAAAACTAGCGTCAAGACTTTCCATCGATTCCCCTCCTCCTTCACCGTCCTTACAGTCCTGGTGCTGATGGGCGCATGTCTCAAATCGCTCACTCCCATGAACGATGCCGTGTTTGTTCCAGGAGCCGGTTTTTCTGGTTTCTGGTACTCGTTCGGTCGAATCAAGAGCCTCGAGAATGCCAAGGATCAGAACTACTATTGTTTCAGCGCTGGCTGCCTTGCCATCAGCGCACATTACCTCGACAAGGACTTCGAGTCTGTGGCTGATACAGCCCTCAAGATCCAAAATAGCTGGAGGGTCGGTTCCCTCTCCCGCTACAGCGTCGCCACTGAGTTTGTGGACACTCTGTTGTCGTCGACGACGACTGACGATGGAAGTATTAGCAGCAGTAGCAGCAGTAGTGATAGTCTGAGCAGGAACGGCAGCAGCGATCTCGCGATAGGGAGCGATAGCGAGGTGGAGGAGGAGTGGCTCAGCCACGTCAATGTCCTTACAACAACATGGTACGGAGGAGTGAAGATCTCCGTCGCCTCTAATCGTAGAGAACTCCGCGAGATGCTGCTCAAGACTTCTTTCATCCCTTTCGCGACCGGGTGGGGTGGGAACAGGGACGGCGAGCTCGACGGAGGCTTCTCGCTTCTGTTCCATCCGAGATGCAGGAAGGGAATCTTCTTGCCTCCTACGCTTGAGATGCTCATGAACATTTTGAATGTCAACATGGGATTTGAAACAGTCGAGAAGTTGTATGCGGAAGGTTTGAAGGGGTAAAAGAGCTGATAGAGCTGATAGAGTAGAGTAGAGTAGAGTAGAGTAGAAGGGGGTGCATTTTGATTAGAAGATTCGTGCTATGATTTCGCTGTTTCTGTTATTATTGTCTCCTTCTCCTCCTTCTCCTTCTTCTCCTCCTCCTTCTCCTCCTGAGCATCCATCAACGCCTGGTAACGCTTCAAGTACGGACCCCCAACCTTCTTGTTCCTCCTCTTTAGCTCCTTGTACGCCTTCTCCAACCTCCCCATGATCCTCTCCTTCAAGTCCTTCGGAAACTTGTTGCTCTTGTTAGCAACCACGGCCGTCCTGTCCGTCTTGATCTGGAAGTTCGTCTTGAGCTTCTCCTCCTCTATCTGTATCCTCTCCACGCCGAGGAAGTCGAACACGACGTTCATCAGCTGGTCGGGCCTCTTCGCGACGTCCTCGAATTCGGCCACCAATATCTGCTCCGGCTTGAACCCGTTGGTCGTTAGATTCTCCAGCCCCTTCCCCATCTCAGACAACCCCATGCAGTGAGGAGGCTCCATCGACGTCAACGCCGCCACGACCTCGTCGTCGGTCATGCTCTCGATCGCCTTCGCCTCGCCCTTCTCGGCGGCTATGCGGTTCCACATTAGAAAAGCGCTGCAGGCACGTGAAATCTCCTCGCGGTGAAGGACAATCAGTTTCAGGTTGGGGTTGTAGGCGTGCATCTGCCCTATTCGCGTCGCCCACATGTTGAGATAGTCTGGGGTGATTTCGCCCACGAGCTTGTCGGGGGAGGATTCGGGGAACTGCGACTCGTACCATTCGTCACCCTTGCCTTTCTCCTCCTTGTGCATGTCCCAGTAGTGAACCTCCTTTTCCACCGAGAGGCAGATCGAAGGGTGCTGCGAGAGCATGGTGTACAGCCAAGACGTCCCGGCCTTCTGCATACCGATGCCGAGGAAGGCGACCTTCGGGCGGCGAGAATCCTGGCGAGGGCGCTTGCTTTCGGAGGATGTAGCGCCGGAGGTTTCTGTCGAAGCGGCGGCGCGCTTTTTCTTCTTTTTTACTTTTTGGTTTGCTGCTGTGGCGCTCATGTTGGCCATCGAGGCTGCAAACGAGGCCATGGTTGCGTTTGTCAAGAGAGAACCACCGCGAGGGTAGCACTCAACTCGGAAGTAATACTGCAAAATGTATTCTGAGGTCCAAGTTTCTGAACAAAAATGACCCTGCCCCATGACCAAGCATTAATTAGCAGCAGATTTCTCCAACCCGAATTTACCCTAGGCTAACCAGTTTATGAGCGCTATTTCTCTACCGACTCAACCACCGGCTCAACCCAGCAATGGCGCGGTAGCGAACGCTACTGTCCCTCCAACTCCCCCTGCTTCTGATCCCGCACAGGGCGTCCCAGGGGAGGAGGTATCAGACACTGACAGCTTCAACCTCCGTACTTATGACAGGTAAGCCTGGCGCACCCATCCTCCTCTAGCCCTTCCCCCTCGGGGCCGAAACTAGAATCGAGCGCATCCCCCGTACCTCCCGCATACCCCCTCACCTTCAATAGACCCGGTCTCACACGTTCTCCATCCCCCCCCTCCAAACAGGCACTGGGTGAAGCCGGACAGCCTCCAGCACTTCGTGCAATGGATCAAGATCCCCAACCCCAACTACGTCCCCAACGGCAATCAGCCCCGCTACATCAAGTGGGCTAAGAAGTTGTCCGATGTGCCCCTCATTTTGAGGGACATGGGGCCGCCCGACGGCTCCATCTTCGACCCTAAGAAGACGTGGGAGGCCGAGAAGCCCCTCTACGAGGCCAAGAAGGAGGCGGAGGAGAAGGCCCTTGCAGGCGAGTTCGACGTCGAGGAGGTCGCGGAGGTGGTCGCGGAGGTCACCGTCGGCAAGGCGAAGACCGCCAAGGAGAAGGCGGAGGACAAGAAGGAGCGCAAGGCTCGGCAGGACGCGAAGAAGGCGGAGAAGAACTCCAAGGCGGGCAAGCTCTCAAAGGCGGAGATGATCGCAAAGAACGACAAGAAGAAGGAGAATAGCGTGCACAAGGCGGACATCGAGCGCATGAAGAACAATAACACCATTGACCTCCTGCTCGACGCCAAGGTGTCCACCGTCACCGGGCAGCTCCAGAGGATGCTCAAGATGCTCTCCATCGCCGTCTCGGCGAAGGAGCGCGGGAAGTCCGGGTCTTCCGAGGAGGAGGTGCTGGACATCCTGTGGGCCCTCGAGGAGATGGAGGTGTTCAGGGCCGCCGACGAGGAGATTGCGAGGGACAAGGACCTGCGCAAGGCCCTCAAGAAGAAATTGAAGGAGGCGGAGAAGGAGGGGAAGGACGGCAAGAAGGACAAGGACAAGAAGAAGGACAAGAAGAAGAAGAAGGGGGAGGAGGTGGAGGACGAGGTCCCTCCCCTCAGCCCCAACGCCGAGATTCTCAAGGCCTTCTACGACGACGAGTCGCTCAGGTACAAGGACGCCCTCAAGTCCGCGAGGAAGCTCATGGAGGAGCACCAGAAGAAGAACGACATCGTCAAGTTCCAAATGAACAAGATGCACGATCGCCTGCCCCCCCTCTCCCGCTACAACCGCAAGTTCAAGCTCGAGCCCTGGCAGTGCGACGTCCTCGCCGCCATCGATAAGGACCAGTCCACCATCGTGTGCGCCCCGACCTCCTCGGGAAAGACTCTGCTCTCCACCTACACCTGCGCCAAGGAGCGCATGAACAGTAAGGGCAAAAGGGGTACCGTCCTCTTCGTCCTTCCCTCCGAGGTCCTGGTGTGGCAGATCGCAGCCACCTACGCCAAGTTCTTCAAGGGCAATGTCACCGTCTGCACGGACAGCATCACCTTCCAAGAGATCGGGTCCGAGCACAGGGCGCAGATTTATGTCGGCACACCCAAGGCGCTCGAGCTCGCCCTCACCAAGGCGAGGGGCTGCGCCGGACAGGAAATGATGGCCAACTCCCAGCGCGAGAGTATCGTGCTCGACGGCGGCTTCGATTTCCAGTACATGGTCCTCGACGAGGTCCACACCCTCAACGGGCCCGAGGGAGACTCTCTCCAGCGCATCATCCGCTTCACGAGGTGCCCGATCCTTGCTCTTTCCGCCACCATTGGAAACGCCGTCCAGCTCAGGGACTGGTTCCAGGAGGTTCGCAACCAGCACATATGCGTCGTCGAGGGCACCGCTGTCGATCCCGAGTCCCAGAACGAAGTACTCCTTAAGGAGCACTTCGCCAGGTTCATCAACTTGCAGCGCTACGTTGTCAAGGAGCAGACGTCCGTCATTGACGGCAAGGCTTCGACTTCCTACAAGATGGTCAAGCTGCACCCCGTGGCCGCCATGACCGTGGAGAGGCTCCAAGGAAATAGAGACCTCGTGTCGTCGCTTAGCATGACCCCCGTCGACATGATGGACCTGTGGAGCGCCCTCGTGAAGATCTTCCCGGAGGAAACCGAGGGAGAGTACAAGGACGACGCCCCCGACTCTTTTTTCACCATCCTCGCTGCCAAGACCGAGGAGGCCAAGGCCCTGGCGAGCTATGAGAAGTACAACCAGATGAGGCCCGGCACCGCCACCGTCGACCAGCTCGTGGGACATGATGTCGAGACCTGGGCTCGCGGGGTCGAGTACGTTAGGGCCCAGGAGAAGTTCGCCCTCTCGAATTACGAGAAGTTCAATAAGCTGCAGGCCGGAACTGCGACCCTCGCCCAGCTCGTTGAGAGCCCCGAGGGGATCGGCGGCTGGGTCTTCGGCCCCGCCGCTGACGAAGACGACGAGAAGAAGAAGGACAAGAAGGACAAGGACAAGAAAAAGGACAAGAAGGACAAGAAGAAGGATAAGAAGAAGGACGATCCGCTCAAGAAGAGGATCACCCTTCCCATGACCAAGACGTTCGAGAACAGGCTCAAGGACATTCTCGCAACGCTGGCGGAGAGCCAGCCGGAGAAGTACGAGCAGCTCAGGAGCATTTTTGACCCTCCTCCACTCGAGAAAATTGATAGCATAGACATCACTGACCAGCTGTACGGCGTCGTCAGCGAGCTCAAGGACAAGAAGCTGCTCCCCGCCGTCGCGTTCCAGCTTTCCACTTTCGGAGCCTTCCAGATGTTCAAGACCTTGCTCAAGAGCCTGGAGCTCGCGCAGAACGAGAAGTACCCCAATCACCGCAAGGAGCTCAGGGAGAAGGCGGCCATCGCCGAGGCGTTCAAGAGGCAGGCCGAGGGCAAGGCCGCCTCTGGCCACGGTGATAACGAGAAGGAGAAGACTGAGGAGGCCAAGGACGGACATGCCGACGATGGACCTCAGACTGAGGACATCTTCCAGCCCCACCCCGACTTCGTGTTGAGCCCTCCCGGAAAGGGAAGGCTGAACGCGAAGGAGATCGACGATGTCAGGGAGGCCATGAAGAAGGCCGGAGAGGCCCTCGACGTGAACCACGCCTTGATCAGGGGACTGAGGAGAGGCATCGCCATCTACACCAACGAGGTTGGCTTCGCGTGCTACCGCCGCCAAGTCCAGACCCTCGCCCAGCAGGGAAAGATCGCCGTCGTCTTTTCCGACGAGGCCTTGGCGTACGGAGTGAACATGCCCTTCAGGTCTTGCGTCTTCTGCGGAGACATGGGATCGGCCTTGACTCCGTTGATCGCCCAGCAGATGCAGGGTCGCGCGGGCCGCCGCGGTATGGACGTGCAGGGCAACATCGTTTACTTGGGCATGGAGTGGGACGTCATTGAGAACCTGATGCTCGGGCAGATCAGTCAGGTCACGGGCAACAACCCTCACTACCCCCTGCTCGCCTTGCAGCGCGCTCTGGCCATGTCGAACGACCCCAACGATCCCAACTTCGTCCACGGAAAGGACGTCGACCTTGCGGACCTGGACACCCAGGAGCGCGCCAACGCCAAGAAGTGGGCGAAGATGTCCGAGGCTTTCGAGAACGGCGTCAGGAAGTCTGCCACTTGGCAGAACCGCATTCCCACCGTGGACGAGGCTGGAATGGAGCAGGTTTCCGGGCCCAGTCTCGCAAACTTCTGCGGTGTCGAGACCACTCCCAACTACTTCCAGGTCAGCAGGGAGATCATCAGGCAGCTGGAGTACGTCGATTTCGACATGCAGCTCACGGTCGATCACAACGTTGCCAGTATGGTCTGGGAGCTCGGCATCAACTTCATCGCTGAGGCCGTGAACATCGCCTACTGCTTGGAGACGCTGTACCAGAAGTTCGTTAACAACAACCGCAGAAGCCACAAGAACGAGGGAGACCAGAACGCGTTCATGGCGTGCCTGTTGCAGATCGTCGACAGGGTCCCCTGCTCTGAGGGCGATGTCTCTCTGCAGAGGTACTTGAAGGTCGAGGTTGAGGAGGGCACCGGAAAGTTAGTGGATGAATCCAGCAAGGACGTCTTCGTCGACATGCACGCCGACATGTGCATGTTCAGGGACAAGGTCAACGCCTTCTCCCTCCCCGCCGGGGCCGAGGATGAGAAGCAGAGGCTGATTCTGCCCAACCTCGGAGGCGACCCCGAGGTCGGCATTGGGTTGGACGCCGGAGTCTACGAACTGTTGCAGACCAAGAGGAAGGAGTTCCCCGACTCTGTCCCGACTGCGAGGAGGAACGAGCTTAAGACGAGGGTCTACAAGTTCGGATGCATCCTGAGGTGCATGAACAACAACATCCAGCAACCCCACGGAAAGTACAAGGAGCTCAGCGAGTACACCAACAAGTGCTTCAGCGCCGTCGGTTACAGCTTGAAGGACATGATGAACCAGCTCCAGGACCAGGACGATCTTGTTCTGGGTTAGAGTGTAGTTTGGTGGTGATGGTTGTGGTGATGGTGTGGTGTGTGGTTGAGAAATAAAGGAGGAAGGGCATGAGGGGGACAGGAGGGAGAGGAGGGACAGGTGTGTTGAGCGTGTTTAGATTAGAATTAGATTTTTAATATAAAAGATTAAACTGCTATTAATTCATGACCACAAGACGAACAAAACTTAGCCCCAAGACCGGCCCTAGTTCCACACTGCGTGCAAAAGTTAGGGTTCGTTTGGGTGGCATTCTTTTCGTCCATGATGGGGTCGACGACTGTGCTGGGAACGGCAACGGCAACGGCGACGGCAACGGTCGGGGCAGGCTATCCGAGTATGCCCGCCCCCGCGAGCAAGCTCCAGAGGGATGCCGGTAGAGCCGCGTCCACAAGGATTAGAATGGAGATTGAGGGGGGTTTGTTGGCAGGCAATATAATAATCCAGGATCAATTTTTGGGCAGAAAACATGAAAAAATTGATACTGCTACTACCCACTCGTTTCCCGGGCTTCTTCCTGAGCTTTTTAAGATATTTTGCGCCCCTATACAATTGTTGCCGTTGTCATCTGAACCCCCCCCTCGCCACTCTCGGGCTTCTTCCTGAGCTTCCTCGTCAGACCAACGCCAACCACCGCTGCCATACCGACAACGCCTGCGACGAGCGAAGAAAGTTGCAAGATTGGCGTTAATTTCAATTTCAATTCAATTCAATTCCAGCTCGTCGCTTCGCTCCTTGCAGCCTCTCACCTGCAGCAATGCCAATCTTGCTGCTGTCAGTTTTTGAGCTATCAGCCCCGCCGTAGGCCTTGCAGGCGTTTTCGTTCTTTCTGCAATTGCTACAAGATTTCCCCCACACCTTTCAAGGAGCGAAAAAAAGAGTTAGAAAAAAGTAGTTGTGCTGGTAGTGACCAAGTTCGTCTTCTCACCGCTCCTTCGTCAGCATACTTGCAGTGCTTCTTCATGTCCATGGTGGAGAGCACGCACTGGTTGCCGTTGCAGTCGGGCGATTCGCACCAGAGGAAGCCAACGCAAGAGCATGTAGAGGCGTAAGCGGACATAGTGTTCGATTCTGACGGGTGTTAGCAAGGAGTGATGAGCGCGAGTTAGATTAAGACGCACATTAAGCGGCGCTCAAGAACCACCGTTGCCTTATTGCCTTAACACCATCCTCACCCTCGTCTAACACACACTTCCATTGCGGATCGTTGACATCATTGTTGGTGGGCGCGCACGTGGTGTCAACATAGCCTTCAACGAAGGAGTTATGGCACTGGTCCTTGTCAGAGCAGGTCTCCCCCAAGAACTTGGCGCTTCCGGGGATTACACATTTGGCGCTCCACCACTTCCAAGAGTCCCTCTCGTACCCCGCAGGACACGACTTCCACCACTTTGGCTTCGTCTTCCAGCCCTTGCTGGTGTCCTCCCAGAAGCTCCTCATGGCAACTTCGACGTTCCACGCATAATTGTACTGGTAAGTCTTCTGCCAAGCGGCAGAGTCGTCCCCGGGAGCTCCGGTAGAGCCTGAAGAGTAGCCGCAGCTCTCGCAAGCATCGGCGTACTCCGGCAACCAGCCGATCACAGTGAAGCCTCCATCGGCGTCTGTGATGGGGTCCGGGCGATAGGGAGCGCTCGCAGCAGTGTCCCTGTGGGGGGTTAGAAATGTAACGGATCCTAAGGTGAAGAACCCCAATGAATTATCTCATTATCTCACCATGCGTTGACGGGGCACTCATCCCCAAGTGCTATGACGGCCCGGCTGGCCAAGATGAGTCCGGAAATGAATTTCATTGTTGATTTTTTGTTTAAATCTCTGCTGGGGGGAGTGAAAAATGTGAAACAAAATGTTTCGCTAAGGCGGGTTATTTCCCAGAGAAAATTATAATCTGATTGAGGTACTTTTGTGGCCAATTTTGGTCATATTATACAAACCTTAAGACCTTTCAAAGAACTTTTTCTGTATAAATATTTTCAGAAAAAGTTCATCTTGGCCGATTTAATCATTAAAATTCATGATCAATGAGTTTTTAATCCCAATAAGCAGCATATTTAGAATACTAGGTTTATATAATTAGCTATGAGAACACTTTTCGGACAATTTGGAACTTATAAAGACCATTTTTTGCAACCAACTTCAGATCCCTTTTATACTCTTCTAAATAGCCTGATAAGTTTTATAGAGGTCTCAAAATGAATAATATGACCAAAATTTGTCAATGTAATGTCCGAATATATTTTCCTGATCGTTTCCATAAATCAGGAAGGCATCCAACCTCCAGGAGAGAAAAAGAGGGAGCAACAATTTTGCGCGCCAAGAAAGCTCTCTCAGCTCGGTTAAAATCCCCGCCCACCCTCTAACACACATATATAACCTAACTATATCTCGCCCACCCCGTCCCTTCGTCGAAAAACCACACTCCCTCTGAAAATCTGCACCTATCTTCACCGGTGAGAATTCATCTTTGAACCCTTGCTTCCTCCTCCTTCGGCGCTCTGCTCTTCCCAAAAATTCCCACCTGTCCCCGCCACCCCTATTTGTCTCCACCCCGAGCCTCCGCTCCCCAACTTCCGCTCCCAACCAGACCAAAACATGGGCAACACATGCCTGACTCTGGCTGCCGAGCTCATTCCAATAAGCAACCCAAATGGCATGGGCGACTCGAGTCAGCGACACCACCGCGGGCGTTCCTCCTCGAGGAACAGCGGTTTCCCGGTCTTCCGGTCGCGCGCAGTGAGCGGATACAGAGGCAATAGAATTGCTGAGACACCACATTATACCTTTGGCGACAGCAATGAGAGAATCTTCCAGAGGCAGATGCAGCAGGCGATTGCGCAATCGATATTGGACCAGTCGACGCGCCCCCCCGACGATCCCGCCCCAATACCTACGAAGCTGAGCTCGGATGAGCTCAAGAAGCTGACAGTTACAAAGTACAACGGATACACTCCGCCCCCTCTGGACGACGATCTCATGGTGGCGGTCCCTCCAACCCCGTCCCACAAAATGCTGATGTTAGATGCGGGTCCTGTCGAGCCCACATGGAAGAAGAGCCGCTCGAACTCCGGCGATACCGACTTGCTGTCTACGAACAGTGACGACTTCGACGGGCTTGAGCTCGAGTGCAGTATTTGCTGGGCAGAATTTCAACGGGGAGACGCAATCATTGCTCTTCCATGCAACAGCGAACACAAGTTTCACGAGAAATGCATTGGAGAGTGGCTGGTGGAGAAGGTAAGCGCGCAGCGTAGCATCCCCAACACCAACTTTAATTACGCGAGCCAATAGCTCACACAGACATCACATCATCCCGAGTAGTCAAGTCTCTGTCCTATTTGCCGGGGAGACGTCGGAGATTTCATTCGAAAGCCCCCGCCGACCCCACCCTCACTAGCCCCCAACACTCCCACCACCCTCGCTTCCACCATGAACGAGGCGGAGAGGCGGCGGGTGGGTGAGATGAGTGCTGCAGTGGTATCCAGCGCCCTCATCCTGGCCCAGGGTAAAATCATGTTGAGTAGCGTGCTGGGCGGAACCGCTCGAATCGCTCCGATGGAGGCGCCCACTTCAATATCCACAAACGAATGAAATATATTAAAAAACAAACAAGAAAGAAAAACAACGACAACAATTTTGACTAGAACAATTTTCGCATTCTTTCTTCTTCCATCTCTCCTTCAACTAATAGTTACATACTAAACTCACACCAACACCAACACCGACACCGACACCGACCGACACAAATACCAAATACCAAAACCAATATCATCTATGCTATCGTTAAGTCGTCGTTGTAGTAAATGTGAATGACGGGAACATAAAAGTCGTCGGGGATGTGCAGCTTCTCGAACTCGAGGTCCTCATCGATTACACCATTGTCCTCCAAATTCTTGTCCATGTCGAGCCCTATGAACTTCTCCCCGTCCTCCGTCAACCGCTTCCAGGTGTAGCTGGCGGCGTGGCCGTTGTAGGCAATGTATCTGTCCTGAATTTCCGAGATGGTCTCCTCACTGCACACCTCGAGCACATACTCCTGCTGGGTCAAGGTGTTGACGACGTTGATCTTCCTGGACTTGGCGGAGAGCTGCCCAATCACGAAATTCTCGTTGCACCACCACGGTGTGCCGAAGTCCGTGTCCCAGTCGGAGTCAGGCGTGGGAGGAGGGACATGCAGGAACCTGCCCATGGGGGTGTAGGGCAGGGTGAGGTTCCGGTCGGGGTCGACGTAAGTCTTGACCGTCACAGGCCCGTCTCCATTCTTGTCGAACCAGTAAGAGATGTCCTTGCCGGCGTGCTCGATGATGGGCTGGGCGAGGGGCCCCCTGTTGTTCGCTAGGAATTCGGTCAGGTCCAAGACGGAGCCGTGAATGGACACGTAGCAGTCATCGGCCGAGTTGTGCAGAGCGACCTCGTTGGAATGGAGGTACTTGGGCATTATATAAGTTGCCTGTTGCAGATGGTGAAGCCTTCGGGGTTGCGCTGCGGGGACAGGGGTGGGGAGGGGGCAGAGGTGCAGAGGCGAGGGTTGTTAGAGTAGCAAGGGGGAGGGGTTTCGAGCTGCTAGGAGGGCTGAACGCGCCCATTCGATTTGCTGAGCGAATATTACGCTTCTCTAGGAGACTTGAGCGACCGCAGGGAAGGGATCTCAATCGTCGGGCGCTCACCTTCCTATAAAGTGGTGAAATGCTTTTATCTGTTGTGTACACAACAAATCGCTGAAAAGACCAGGGGTTACCCGATCTTCGTCCGCTGAGAATAATTCTTCACGAAACAAGTTCCCCTCTGCATTATCTACCAAGGGAACCGACTCTAAATTACGTAAAATCGACGTAAACTCTTTTGCCCATCCCTTCGCTAGTCCCTTTGTCGAACGATCCATCTACAATGAAATCCTTCTCGGCCCTCGCTGCTCTCGTGGCAACCGCCGCCCAAATTTCAGCTGCCACCGATATTGACGATGCTTGGAGGAGCATGCTCGTCGAGCCGCCTTCCGAGGCGATCGATGCTGCTAACGAGCTCCAGCAGAGGGCCGACTCCATCGCAGACTCTCTCAAAAAAATTGAGCTTGCCTACGATTTGACCGACATTGACGTCGTATGCTCGGGGGGAGGCAACTACGACGCGTTCTACATGGGTGCCAGCATGGTATTGTCTCGACTGTCTAAGGACCAGGCGAATGTGGCGAGGTGGGCAGGTGTTTCTGCGGGCGGCATGATGCCTTTTGAGATCGCTCTGAAGGGCGAAACAACCACCTTGGAGTCCCACTTGTCTTACGGCGTTCTCAGCGCCCAGTACGCTGATAGCTACAAGAGCGCCGTCGAGGCCATGTACCTGGAGGACCACCACTGGCGTATTATGGCCGCGTGGCAGACTGAGACTTATGCGGACCAGCTCGCAGACTCCCTGAACAACAAGGTATTCGTCGGCACGAGCTGCCTGACGCCCTTGCCGAAGCTGATAATCATCGACGAGTACACCGCCGAAGACGACCAGGCCACCCACGCCTTCATGTCCACCGGTACGTACGTTGAGATTTACGACTCGATGGTTTGTACTGACGGCGGCATGACCTCCGGAGCGAATATGACGCCCCTCTTTCAGGACGCCACGAGGCCTCAGATCATTGTCGACCTCATGGCGACGGGCTATCCCTCGGACATGGTGTACAGGGTCGACTTCGACCAGTATAAGAGCCTTATTGAGGTTGGCATGGACGAGATGGAGGAGTTCTTGAAGACAGGAAAGACGAGCGACGAGCGGCCAGAAATCATTACCATGTGTCCTCTTGGGAGCGACGTCACGAGCAACGTTTGCTTGAAATAATAAATATAGAGCGCAACATTTTTTTGGAACTCAGAACCACGAATCTTTTTTTCACAGCAGCAATCAAAGCTTCAGCCTCCCCTAGTCTCTCCCGGAGCTCAGTTGTTTCCGCAGCCCGCGAAGTTTCCTCCTCCTCCAACGCCGCTTCTGCCCCCATTGCCCTCTCCTTCAGTGCATCAATTTCTTCTCGGGTCTGTATGGAACTGGCCTCGCTCTTGTTGGTCAGGTCCGCGAGCACCGTTTCCATCTTCGCCATGCGATCGAGGATCATAGCGGAGGGCGGCAAAGAGCTTTCGGATTCTGCACCAGGAGCGCTACTCATGGTTTTAGTGTTCTGAAAAAAATATGTTGACAAGGAGGGGGACCTGGAAAGTTACACAACTGTTTGTGTGGCATTAAGAGAAGCCTGTTGGGGATTTGTAGGATAACTCAGTCGTAACCAATTGCCTGGTGGCAAAACCAATATTAGAATTAGGCACTGAGCGGACAGTCTGGAGGATAAGAGTTGAACGGTCAGGCCGGGCGGGATCAGGCCGGGGAGGAAAACTCTTCCATGGAGGGAGGAGGGGGGGCGGAGGGTCAGCGTCTGGGGGGGAAGCGGAAGTCCCCTGACGGTGAAATGTCTAGTGGGGCACCAGAGAGTGGTGGCTTTTCGGTGTTGATGGGCGCAATGAATGACCAGGTGGGGGTGAAGCCAACCAAGAAGAAGAAGCGGAGAAAGGAGGAGGGCAGGGAGAGGAATGCGAACTCGGACGCGGTTGCGCCGAGGACCATCCCGAAAATTAAGATATACGGAGAGCGTAACTCTGGAACGAACTTCCTTCAAACTTTGCTGATGCAGAACTGCTGGGCGACAATCCTAGATCCTACATATCAACACGGGTGGAAGCACGGCTACCCCGACGAGTCGCACGTCGAAAAACGCGACAGGCCATTCGCGGTGTACGTTTTCATTGTCAGGGATTTGAACGACTGGCTGCACTCGACTTTCAAAAGTCCCTACCACATGCTGAGGCACGACCGGTTTGAAGACTTTGTCATTTCGAAAGTTGTGGCCGATGAAGCCAGGGCTGACCATCCGGTCGTCAAAGACCCACGAGAGACGAACGTTAGGCCCCTAGACATGTTCGCCGCAAAGTACGCCGCCTACCGCTCGTTTGTCGAGTCCCATCGTTCCATAATCGTGAACCTGAAGTACGTCCAAACATTTCCCAAGAAGTTTGTCGAGGAACTGACGACTCACTTTCCTTCGATCCGGGCCCAAGAGTATTTTAAGGCCGTAGAAAAGCACACCAAAACGAAGGAGGTCTTCAACGTGGGGAAAGAAGTATGCGAGGAGAAGGAGAAGTTGAGGCCCAAGGAGCTCGACAAGTACGTGGAGCTGGAAGAGGAGATTTGTGAGCTGAGGGCGGAGTTCTGGGGGGGGAGGTGAGCGAGTAGCGTGTATCAGTGAATAGCGAGGATAGTGAGGATATGAAATGCATGATGCAAACATTAATGATAGTATTTTGAACTTGGAAAAGACCGCTTGGCTATAATTTCTTCCCTGCTTCTCTGCTGAATATGAAGAAATAAACGCCGAAATGATTGTTTGTTATACAACATATTTCAGATACATTTGAGTTTGATTGTTTGCTGTTCACACCAGTGCGGCGGCGAACATACCGTCTTGAAGTTCACCTGAAGAAATGGCACGAGATGATCGTTGGTTTTCGTGCATTTCCACTGAGCCTCTTCGATGGTGCTTATTCTTGGTTTGGACTAAGACGATTGCGCCAATCAGACAAGCAAACCCTGAGCTTCCTATTCCTATCCCCCCTATAATCCTTATAATACTGTTTGGGTCACCTTCAACTCCAATCCAGCTAAGTAAATACAGCGAAACTACAGCGGTGACTGTAATGAGTCCTCCCTGAACCTGTTGCCAACACGTCAAGTTAAGCGTAGTAATTGCTTTGAGTTCCCAAGCTACTTCCTTTTGAACGCTCTTCGGCACTGCCTTGTTGACCTGCGACAATACGGTGAATATTACGAGGTAGGAAGATATATGCATTACCGCATCTGAAGTATTGCTGCACTGCCCGTTTGTAAGAGATTTTTTGCTAATAAAACATGAAACTACCTCAAATGAGAAGAAGAGCATCGTGCCAATGGCCGCAGCACTCTTGATCAGCACCGTTCGGCACAAGAATTCTGATAGCTCCTGAGGTGGAAGCTTCGCTGCTGATTCACGGAGTTTCAGTAGTAGATAGAATGTTAAGCACCAGAAAGGTATCCTAATGATAGAAAAGAGCCCTAAATGTACCTGTCCCGTTCGAAAATAACCAACCGCAGCTCCAAATTCGGCGACGAAAGCAAATATAAGAAAATGAAAGAAGAGGAATCGCTTGTACATGGTATCTGTTCGCTTGGGCTTATACACCAATGATGCCACATATATAATTCCGACGATGGGTAATATCACGTCAGCCATCCTTAAATACCTTTCATCCATTGTCACACCAAAACAAACAATTAACGTCGAGTGTATTGATGTGGAAAGGAAAGTAATGCCCACAAAAAACCAAGAAACTTCCTCAACTGGTTCCTCGTTTGCCGTTGCATACTCCGATGTCTGGCCGTTTTCTTGTAACTCGCTCATCCGTTTTTGCGCCTTCAAGCTAAAATGAACCTCGATGAAAAAAACACCAACAATTGATGCAAGGCCGGCAACGCCAAGCACATTGATGGTCGTCTTGTCCATTTTGTCGGCGCTCATCATGGAGAAGAGGAAGATTCCACAGACGCCAGTCACTAAAGTCAAGAATCCTTGTGTGGCGTGTCGCATTGAGATATCTTTCATCCTTGCGATCTTCTCAATAGACATATTTAACTCTTTTCTCCATGCGCTTCTTACAGAACTTTGAACTACGGCTGTATACCACCAAAGTACGAAACACATTGACGTTATCATAGAACAAGCAGAGTGGTCTGAACATGCCTCCAAGCTTCCCTTTTCGTGTAAACATTTGGACGTCCTGAAGAAGAGGAAGAGCATCGAAATCAAGGTCTGGGCGCCACCTTTGAAGAGTGTATTGACCAGAAAAATATGCAGGTCGTTGTCAGGAAGGCGACCTACTGCTGCTCGGAGTTTCAGCCCATGATGAAATATAAAAGTGAAAATTGGAATACGTACGAAGTGAACGAAAGCCAAGCCTGTACGCCCACTCCTGAAGTTGTAAATCGCTAACCCAATTTCACTAACATAGTCAAAGCTAGCGAAATGCAGGCGTAGCTTCCACATTTCCTTCGAATTTTTCCGTCTCGGCTGGGAGAATGAGGCTATCCAATACATCATTATTGTAAACGGCAATGCTGTAGTGGACATTATTTCGTAAAGAGGATCTACGGTGACCGCTGCAAGAACATTGATCACTGAAAAAGGAGCAGTCCAAAAAACTCCAAAATAAAACCAGACCGAGGAGGCCTCAACTAAAATGCTGTTCTCCCCCGAAGAAGATTCCCCTTGATGTTGTTGGGATTCACCTCCCCCTCGATTCATCTCACCAACTATGACAAACAGTTTCCAAATCGCTATTGCGCCGAGACTGGTGCATCCACTAATCATGACAAATAATATGAAAATTCGTTCGCCTTCGCTTCGAAAATTCCCTTCAGCGCCGTAGTTACCAAACAGATACAGAGCACAGCATGCAGCGATAGCGTGGAGAAAGCACTGGATGATTTCGCGGGGAATCATTTTCATAGCCACAACTTTTCCCCACGAAATGCTATGTTTGTCAAGGATCCATTTAGGTAGAACACCACTAACGATCTTTATTATTATGTATAGGGCAACCATGGCGCTCAACCCTGTTTGACTGTAAATTGTCCGTTTACAATTCCTCCAAGTACCTGTGTTTCCAGTGCACTGGACACTTGCAAACCATAAAAATGCGAGCTGTCCAATACCTATTACGACTCCACCCACTATAACGTCTTGAGTGAGAAATTTGGAGAGCACTTCGTCAGGGAGCTTCGCCGCCTGAGAACGTATCCTTAAACCAAAGATAAAAAGAATAGTATAGAGTATGTACCGGATACAAATCCCGATGAACCCGTTTTCAAATTTGTTTCCGGCGACTAAAAAAAAATCTGACACATAGGCGAAAAAGAAGTATTGAAGGTAAAGAAAGATTTTATATGGAAGGTCGCAACGCCTCGGCTTCAATACGAAAGATATAGATATTGCCATCACAGACAGTGGGAGTGACGTCCACCCGCGAAATTTATTGAGTCTCTCCTCACTCGTGTATGCGTAGCGAAGGTAAAGGATTGTAAACGAAGTTGTGAGGAGTGCCATGAGGATCGAGTAGATAGTGTGACACTCTGTGACATGACCTGGTGATGCAGGAGCAGATGTAGAATACGTAGGTGGCGCTTCGTCACTATCGTCCTTGGTCTCCTCAGGCTCAGGCTGAGTGAGTGGCTCGGGCGGATTTATGTCGTCAGTAAGTGGCTCGGGCTGCCTTATGTCGTCAGTAAGAGGATTGTCCAAAACAGTTGGACACTCCGTCTCTTGGACGTCTGGAACATCTGAGGGGGGGTGTAGACCCCCAACGGACCCCTCTCTATCAATTTCCCCCGTACGAACATCCGAGGGAAGAGGTGAGGGTCCCGGCGGCTCCGATATATCATTTGGGGAAGGATCTGCCAGAGAGGACATTTGAGGTTGAGAGGGCGCTGTTGCGGGGAGGATTAGATAAGCTTTTATTGTCAGTTGCACTGTAAGATATGACAACGCGCCACAACCCTGATTAATTTTTTTGGAACCAATTTTCTGCCCTCGAGCTCCAAGATGATTTATTTCAGTTTTCAGTTTTCAGGAATTCCCCTCCCTCCCCTACTCCTCTTCTTCCGATTAGCTTTGTCAGTCCAAGAGTGGACTGCGACCCCCCGCCTAATAATTAAACCCACCTAGTTATCAGACATGCCGTCCCTCCTCGACTGTTCTTTAGCATCAGCCTCTCTCGCCCTTATCTTAGTAGTCGGCTCTCAGCCTAAGTCGCCCCCTTCTGGTGGCCTACCCGATGATTACGACCCCTCGCTGGGCTCGGTCCTGGACGATCCTTATACACCGATCGTGACCGTTTCAAAGTTTTTTTTTGCGATGGTGGTGGTGATCATTTATGGAGCCACGCAATTTGGCATACCTGGTGTTGAGAGTCAAATTGAGGGGGTGGAGGCGGAGGAGACTGCAGAGGATTCCGGCGAGACTAAAATCAAACGGGACGGCCCCCTTCTCTTTCCTCCGTACGACAAAGATTCTCCGTCCTTCCACTTCTGGACCATTGTCATCAAGAACCAAGATATCGCTGGAGCTATGCGCAATGGAGGAAAGTTCCCTGATGATCCGTCGGAGAAGGGAAAGGTGTCGCTGATTGTTCCTCGCGACCCCAAGGCAAGTGCCGGGCGCCCCGCAAAGGATGGTTACAGGTACGACCACTCCCAGCCTTGTATGCACGATGCAACTTATGGAGGCTGGGTGAGGCTGGATGACGACTGCCGCGCCCGTCTCCTCAGGGATTACACGGACGCATCCAACCTGGACGAGAAATTGAAGAAGATGAAGGCCGACAAGAAGAAATTCAAGGACGTGTCCCAGGTGATTCCCGACCCTGTCGAGGGCATCCCCGGAGGCCCAGAATTGCAGGTGAGATATGAGGACGATTCCGACAAGGAGCGAGTGCTATTCTAACTCGAAGTCGCTTCGCTCGTCGCTTCCTGTCGCAGCTGCCCATCAGCATTGACGAGTACTTCTACTACAACCCAGTGCAGAACCGCATGCCTTTCGGTTTGGAGAAGGGGTTCCAGATAATAGCCAAGTGCGAGGACGAAGAGAAGGACGAGTGGAGCGGCAGGGTCGGGCATTTAGACGGGCAGCAGTTCTGGTGGCGGAGGAGGCACCCTGACATGCCGTGCGTGCAGTTTGGCGTCAAGGACTGGATGACCTGGGAGACCAACATCAAGGGCTTGATAGGGACGAGGAGGATTAAGGATCCGAAGGAGGACAAGATAGAGTTCCCTACAACTCACCTGTGGGTTGATCTGGACAAGTACGAGCTAGTCTGGTTTTACGGCAAGAGGGCAGGTGAGAAGTGACAAGCCTGCAGCACAACTTGTACGTAACGGCGACGTTTCTGACATCATGATAATCGCTCGTCGCAGTGGCGAGGAAGGCCTTTTACATCCCCTTCTTTTTGAAGGGCCCCTTGGACTTTTCCATCAACTGGGCGGTGAAGAAGAGTATCAAGGGAGAGGCCGAGCCGGATTAAAAATTATAGAAGTAGAAATTAGAAGTAAGGCTGAAAAAAGGTTGTTTACGGGAACAACTCGTAATAGAATATAGATGTGATTGTTGTTTAGTTTTTTTAATGGATATTTTTTTGATTATTCATGTTCATTCATTGATATTATGATATTGTGTCCGTTTCTTTTCATTTGCTTACGACCTCCCCCTCCTCTTCAATCTTCCCGCTCGCCTTCGTGGCGAGGATGGCGTTCCAGAACAAATCCACGCAGTTCACCCAAAGTACGCGATGCCTAGCAGGTATTATCGAGTACGTGCAGCAATGGACGAGGGGCCAGAACTTCCAGGCGGCGAGCATGATCGGCTTGATACGAGTCTGCACGCTGTCCTGGATCTGGGAAGGGCAGAGGAGGCAAGGGACGAGTTAGGATTGCGTTGCGGTAAAAGCGGAACGTTGTGGCGTCGTCCTTCCTGGTCCTCTCTCACCTCGGGGCCCTTCTGCCCATTCAGGAAGCCGACGGCCGCTATGTATATGCTGCACTTCACGCCGAGGTACAGGGTCTGGTCCATGATAATTTTGTAAAGCCTGTTGACTCCCACATCTACTGGCAGAACAACGTCACTCCACTCGTAATAAATGTGTACCAGAGGCCCGAAGCACGCCCCGATGAACCCGTTCTTGATCACCCTCCTGGCGTCGAAGTCGAGAACGTCCTTCCCGTTGAAGACAGTCTGCGAAAGCCAGTCCCCCAGCAGGTATATGATGACGTTGATCGTCGTCTTGGTCGTTATGGGGCTCATCTCGAGGGCGTCCTCGTAGTTGCGCCAGTTATCGTATGGGAGCCGGACTAGCTGCTCTTGCAAAGTCCACCCTCGGGTCATGCCGGCGTCTATTGTTATTATCGTGTAGAGGACGTAAGCGAAGGACGAGAATATGATGAAGCCGTTCAGTATTTGGGGGGTGGTCGTTTGCGGTGCAGGATCGTCGGTAGGTTGCATCGTTGGTCTGTCCTCATCAAGTAATTTGGCGACGCTGACGTCTTCGTTGACGTCTTCGTTTGGATTTATTGTTTCTTCAAAATGTTCATTATCATTGGGATTGCTTTTTAGAAGTAAAGGCCGTCTACGTCTAATCGTTCGTATTATTGAGGGATCTATTGAGGGAGTAAGATGGTTGGTGTTGATGTTGATCGATACGTGATTATTATGATGATTATTCAATATTAAACGAGGAATGAAGGATGCTGTGGGGATCAACAGGATACTAATGATGATTAAGAACAGCGGGAGGGAGCACATAGCGTCTCGAGCGCGTGAAGAGGATATTTAAGGATGAAAAAGGAGGGAGATGAAAAGGAAAAGGGCCTGGCATGCAGAAACATGCGAATAATCTTATTCTTCGTACTTATCGTTAATTCGAGAATACTAGGAGGCAGGTGTTTCAAATTAACCACCATAAAGCCTACGATATCGAATAATAATCGCAATGTGATTGATTTTTCAGCAGCTAATGTTAGCCGGCTGAATCATCGACAGGGCAATGCACTGTGGAGGGCACTTTGGAGGACTTCAGAGTCGACTTATAAGTCCAAATCGGCTCTATTCGTCATTAAAGGCGATGCTGAAGATGATGATATTACCGTGCCTGCAGTAGAAAACAAACCAGCATCGTCACTAGCATCGTCCCTTGCATCATCACCAGCTTCGTCACAAGCATCGTCACCAGCATCGTCACCAGCATTGTCACCAGCATCGTCACCAGCATCGTCGCTTGTCCTCCCTTACCTTGTCCTAATGACCGTCCCAATAGCATGGGGCACCTACACCCCGATAATAAAGCAGCTGTACACGTTCGATCCTCCCGTTCCAGGCCTTATATTCTCGACGGCTTACTACGCGATAGCGTTCGGGCTCCTGTCGCTGGCTAGCTGGGGCTGGACGTCTGCAAACAGGAGCGCGAACAGGAGCGCGAACAGCAGTGAATTAGATTCAGCTGTAGAAGCAGATCCTGACGCAGGTGGTTTAGACAAAGGACCGAACGGCCTCCAGAGAGCCTCGCTGGAACTCTCCAGCTACCTCTTCTTCGGAAACATCCTCCAACTCATCGGTTTGCAGACCACTTCAGCAACTAAATCAGCCTTCCTCGTTCAGCTCACGACGATAATCGTTCCCGTCCTGTCCTCCTTCCTGAACAAGTACCCCCTCAAGCCTTCAACCGTCCTAGCCTGCTTAACCGCCTTCCTCGGCGTGACGATCTTATCCCTCGACGGCGGTCTGACGTCCTTGGATTCGTTCTCGGTAGGGAATATCATGAAGAGCTTGAATAAAGGGGATATATTGATCCTTATTTCGTCGATAAGCTACAGTCTTCACGTCGTGCGGTTGGGGGTTATCGCGAAGAATATTGATCCGACTGTACTCGCTATAAACAAGAGCAAGTACGAGCTTATTTACGGGTTGATCGGCTGCTCGTGCATCTACTATTTCGGAGGAGGAAATTTTGGAGATTTCGGAGGGGAAGAGTTTAGAGTTTGGATCAAACACTTTTGGGAGGAGGGCATTAGGAACGCGAGCGAGTTGAAGACTTTGGCGGGGGCCGCGGTGTGGACGGGGGCGGTCACTTGCGGGTGGACAATATGGGCGCAGAGCTTCGGACAGAGGAGCGTCAAGGCTGAGAACGCGAATCTGATATATACATCTCAACCGCTGGCCTCGGCGGCGTTCGCGTACATTTTATTGGGAGAAACGCTTCAGGGGATGGCTTGGGTTGGGGCGTCGTTGATTGGGGCTGCACTTGCGATTGTGTTGATTGAGGAGCGACGAGGAGGTGGGGATAAACAGAATAGATGAAAATGAAGATGAAGATGAAGAAAGATGAAGATAGAATTTAATATAATTGTTATAAAGACGTCCGGGAATTTCTTAGTCCCCCCCACCCCCTTATACCTCATGCTTGAACTTGCACCACGCTCCTGCCTTACAATTCACCTTTCTCAAGAAAAGACAGGCTTTCTCGGAAGTATTCGGAAGAGATGCCCCGCAAGGGTTATGGTTATGGTTATGGTTATGGTTATGGTTATGGTTATGGTTATGGATGACTATTCCGGTATCTGACAGAACAGTCAGCTCATTTAGGGTTAGGGTTAGGGTTAGGGTTAGGGTTAGGGTTAGGGTTAGGGTTAGGGTTAGGGTTAGGGTTAG
>BRXX01000496.1:0-13852 GCA_030267905.1 Triparma verrucosa
ACCCTAACCCTAACCCTAACCCTAACCCTAACCCTAACCCTAACCCTAACCCTAACCCTAACCCGAACCGATGCCCATTCCCACTACACCTCCTCTTAATGGATAAGAAGAAACAGTAATAAAAAAATAATACAGAGAGTTTCACAACAAAATTTTCGCACACTAGACAGCTTCCTTCGCACTGTACAACTAACGTTCTAAGGGACCTTCTCGCCTCCCCCCTCCAAGACCCGCTAAAGCTGCATGTCGCCGATTCCCACGATAGTGCCAGACTCCGCATCCCCTTCGCCCTCATCCTCGCCCTCTTCGGTCATCCTTACAAGGCTGTCATGGTGCTCCGTCCACGGCCTTTCTTGCCTCCCAAACAAGTAAAAAAACAAGACCCCAACCGCAGCGCTCACGTGCCAAACCGCATGGCCTTGGAATATGCTGGTCGGAGAAACACACCATTTATCGTCGCTTTGCCTTGCGATATATGCCAAGCCCATGAAAAATATCGATAAGAGAAGGACCCACGTGTCGCTATAATGTCTAATCCTTGCTCGCTTTCCGACATATCCTGTGGCGTACATGATAAAGAGCGCAGCGAAATTTGCCCCGACAAAACCTGGTATGATGACCTCTTGAGATGGCCCGAGGACTTCGTGGAACTTATATGGTACGATATGAAAAAGGACTAACCAGCAGCCGATGAGTTAGAGCACAGCAATTTAACTTTCCTACCAGCCTATCTCTCACCTCCAGCAATGGATATTGCCGTCATAAAAAGCTTCGGATGCTTCCACTTCCAGCTGTGGCACATGTTGGCGGCAAAATAGGGCAATGCCACGCTTGTAATTGTGTACACTGAACAGATGTCGAGCGTCCGTGAAAGATCTGTCATTCCAGCGTGGAAGACGAAGGCTCCCCACCCCGCGTAGATCATGGCCGAGACCAGCACCAGGGTAAAGAAGAGGTTTACCCACCCCGCTCCCCCAAGCAGCAAGTTCGGCGGATTGCTGCTGTCATAATCCATGCCATCAACATCCATTTTCCTTGTCGGCGGCACTCTAACAGAATGAGTGAAGAAATAGTAGTCCTCGAATCCTGCAACGAGCGTCAGTTAAGATGGGTGGTTTATAACACCGGCCGATGAAAGGCCTTCTCACCTAATGTCGCGATGATGAAGGCATTGATGATCATTGCGATGTTCGAGTACGAGTTCGCCCTGGAGCGTATGTAGTCTTCCATGTAGCAGCGCTCACAGTATCCATACGTGCACATTGGCGCGCCCCAGAACTCTTCGTCCCAGCCGTTTCCGATAGGGCAACGCCCAGCCTTGACTAACGTAGCTGTCTGCCATGTTCCTTCAGTTGCCGTATCATACTCCGAATCAGAGCAGTACATCCAGAAAAACAATGTCACGCCTAGGCTTAGAAATATCATTGCGCCGAGCAACGCCCACACGGCAGTCCTAACATGGAGAGTTGACGTGGATGAGAGGAGGAAGAATATAGCCTTGTTACGCATTGCTTTACCCCCGACCACTGGTAGGCAAGACAGATGGCAAGAGATTTTGATGGGACCACAAACAAACTGTTTAATCAGTCAGGGGAAGGGGCGATGCGAAGTTGCAAGTCGCAAAAAAATAGATCTTAGGTAAAATCTACGATCTCTCCTACCAATAGATTCGTCGCCTTTCCTCGTCTATCCCTCAAAAGTTTGTCAAGGCAAAAGCTCAAAGAGGTGCCAGGAGCCTGCACTCCCCCTCCTCTGCCTCCCATCGGTGGGAATCATTTCGCATTTCGCAAACATGGTCCGAACAACAACAACACCGGGCTCCTATGAACCTGTCTCCCCTGCCGAAGGCTACGCTAGTGCCTTCATGGGCGCCAGGAACTTTTCTGAGTTCGTCACCGTATCGTACAGTGCTATTCTCGGGTTGATTTCTTTCGCCGCTTACCACATCCACCAAACCGCTCCAGAAATAGATGCGTATATCATTGTCATCGCTAGTCTTCTACTCATGGGCCTCTCTCTGCCTTTGAGTTGTTGCACGTGCGGCCTGAGTCTTCTCGCTATTCCCGCCTTCACAATAACATTCTTGGCTGGCGTTTGGATGTTAACAGATGGCAGTTTCCCCTAACAAACATAATCGAAAAGAAAACGAAAAAGAATTTTTCATTGAATTAAATTACAATTTAGCTGTCTAAAAACTCTTCCAAACTCCCCCCTCCAACCCCCCCCCCTTCACCCCCCCCCCCTTCATCACCCCCCCCTCTTATGAGAAATGGGAGGTGTCGTAAAAACCGTGCTTCTTCCACTCCTCGTCTGACATCTTCGCTATTCCTGCGTTGTAGTCGTAGCTCAGACGCCCCCCCTTCTTAATCCTCCTGCAGGCGAAGAGAACGACGTGGCACTCTCCGTTGACGCTGAACCTTCTAGTCCTGACGTTGATCTTCTTCTTGCTCTCGTGATCGGAGTTATTCACTCCGCTCAGGAACCTCGCCATGTTACCGCTCTTGCTCGGATCGATGATCAGGCTGGTCTTGGGACTGTTCGTCTCGAGCAGCACCATCAAGCTGTCGCTGTCTGTCTGGCCGCTATCTACGATCCTAGTCACGGCGCCGGCGTACTCGACCAGCAGCGTCTTGTCCTTGATGTCCTCCAGGGCCTCGACCACGAAGCCCTGCGCCTTGTCGTACTCCACCTTCACGGGAGGAATGAGCCCCAGGGCAGTGTTGCGTTTGAACTGCTTGTAAATCAAAAGGTTCCTCGGGCTGCGTCGATTAGACACGTAGTGTAACGCATTCCTGACTCTAATCCTCGCGCGTTCTCACCTCATCTCTTCCACCGTGTCCAGCTCCGAGCGGTTCATCTCGCGGGGCGCCCGCTCGCTGTAGATCAAGTTGTCGGAGTACCTCTCGACGTTCATGAACATCAGTGCTGACGCTACGGAGGTCACGGCCTGGACGTACAACTCCACGGAGCTAGGCGGCGAGGGCAGCAGCCAGTGGTTCGAGGTCGACTCCTTGAAACTCTGAGAAATTGGGCCGACCTGGAAGAAATTGTTCTCCTTCGTGAACATTCCGTTGACCTCCTTCAGGCTGAAGTTACCCTTAGTCTTGTAGACCACGGCGGCATACTCGGCGATCTCCTTGCACCAGAAGTCTACGGGGTTCTTGAACGGAAATTTGAGGAAGGACGAGACCTGTGGGGCAAAGCGACGAGTTAGGGTTAGGACAAAGTAGCTGTGGCGATCGATTTTGCAGTGTGCTCACCTGGGCCTGCTTGTGAGAGCGCATCATGGTCAATCGGGACGCCTCGTACTTCTGCGCGTTGGCGGTCAAGTTCGGCCTGCAGCTATCGCAGAGCCACTGCAATCGACGTGTTAGAATTGTGTTCGTTGCCGCTAAGAGCAGCAAATAGCAGCTCGTTCGCTTCTTCTCACCTCTCCCACGGGAATGTTGACCATGACGGGGCGGAGGCAGTACATGTGGAAACCCTTGTCGCACTTGTCGCAGAGGAGGATCTTGTCGTCGTCGCCGGCGGTGTCGCAGATCTGGCACACTATCCCTATGTGAGGGTCGGCGCGGAGGTACGGGAGGACGGCGGCGGGGTCGTGGACAGGAGGCAACGCCCTGTTGAAGACGTTCCTGCGGTGAGCGATGAGGTTATGTTGTCGGAATTAGAAATATAAAAGTGGTGAAATTATGCAAAGAAGTCGAGAACAACGTGGGGGTTCTCGGTCGCTTCGCTCCCTCGGTAACAAATTCTCACTTTGGCCGCTTCACATCCGAGTCTAAACTCTCGACCTTTCTCTTGAGATGCCCTCCAACGCAGAGGCACTTTTCTATCGCTTCTCCGTCTCCGTTGTTATTCTCCTCCTCGTCGTCTTCCTCGTCGCTCGAGTCCTCGAACTCTGCATCCCCCACGAAGTCGACCGACTTCCCCTCCATGATAACCTTCTTGGAAATGAGGTAGGACGCGTCTCTCGCGGCCGTAAAGGTCATCACACCGCAGCCCTTTAGCTGGGACGAAACCTGCGACGAGTTAGAACTTGTCCAGAGCCTTCTGTTACAAAAGGGGCTTCCTCGTGATTCGTGAATTCTCACCTTCATCTCGGTCGGAGGCCACTCGAGCAGGGCGGCCCTCTTCTCGTCGAAGACCTGCCCCTTGGCCTTGTACCCCGCCGCCACCCTGAACTTCTCCAGGATGTAGCACTGGGCCTCCTCCTCCGGCAGGTCCTTTCCCGTGTCGTCAACGAGCTTGAACTGCGACACATTTTTAGGTTAGTAGTTTTGCGGATTCACGGGCGAGAAAAATTTACAATTCCTCACCTTCTTCTTCTTGAGGCTGCTCAAGGTCCTATCCGCAATTTCCCTCATATCGGGAGAGTTGAGGAGCGTGGATCCAATGAAGCTGCCAGGAAAGCTCCACGCTCTGTCTCTGAAGTCGTCCAAATGCTTCGCGACCTGCAAGACAGAGTAGAGTGAGAGAGGGAACGGTGTGGCGAACGTGTGGCTGCTGTCTTTCTCACCTCCTCTCCGACGACGCCCTCCTCCTTCTGTTCCGTAAATACCTCGTCAATGCATTCCTGAATGTCCAACAAATTAACAACCTCGCACCCGCTAATCCCCCACCTAATGACCACTGAGTTCCACTCCGGTATCGTCCCGACAATGCGCCCCTTCTTTCCCTTGACCTCGATCTCCCTGTCAAGGCCGCCGACTTGTTTTGACATTTCCTCGCACTCCCTCGTACCCCTCGTGTCATAAAACCTGATCCGATCAAATGCTCCGTATCAGAAAGGTTCCGCCCATCACAACAACTTGCCCCCTTTTCGTTTTCTCACCTCCTCAAACTACTTATAACCCTCCAACTCATATCCTCACAATCACCATCCTCATACGTAATCCTATAAACGATCTCCAGCGCGTCTCCATCCACATAGCACCTTTTTTCGTGTTGTGTTAAAATTTTCTCAGTTTTAGAAGCACAACATCAATCAAGTAAGAACGAGTGTACCTGCGCCTCACCTTAATAAACTGCTTACGGTCCCGTCGAAATAACCGTATCCTTTGAAGAATTTACGGACTCTACTGCCTAAAGTTACCGCGAACGTCGAGCTTTCAAAGATAAACATAAAATAGAGAGTGAGAGACTGATAACAAATTATGTAAGAACACCCTCCATTTATCTCACCTAAGTCTCTCATCGACGTAACGTTTCGATTCACGAGGCGGAAGGCAGTTTATCTTCTTTAAATCTGTTACTTCTAGGATCGTCTTCTTCTCCTGAAACCTATTCGCCAGGATATTGTTGCGTGATTGTTAAAAAAATCTCCTTCCTACCCACATAACCCCCCCCCCCAAAAAAAAAACTCTCACCTCGGTCTATGAACCTGACACCATTTCCTCTCCTCCCCCTGTCTCCCCAGCACCTTCCTCATACACCCTTTAACCCCACACTCCCACATTTCACAGCACACCCTCCAATCAACGCCTTTCCTAGTAGCGGTTTCTCTGTCGTCTTTGTGTTTTATTGCTAGTTTTAGGAGACGGGACATTTTACAGGTTTTTAAAGAACGGGGGGAAGAACAGAGGGAACATTTTATACGCCAGTAATTGTTTGATAAGGTGCACGATTTGCATGCCCACCAGTACTGTAGGACGGTATAGTGGGGTGTGTGTGTGTGAATAAAATTGTTTATTTAAGTTCGGTGTTTTTGTTTCTCACCTCTTCTGATTGTCTGACTCTCCCTGGACTTGGAGGGCTAGCGATAATTTTTTCAACCTTCTTCGATTTATTTGGACTCTCAAACGTAACCTCTTTCCCTTCCAATCCTAACTGCTCAAAAAAACCCGTGTCAGTAAAAAACCAAAAAACACACAAAACACAAATCATTATTATTTCTCACCTCCCCGAACAAACCTTCATCATAATCAACCTCTAAATCCTTCGCCCTCCCCTTCAAACCATTCTCCAACAACCACCACCCTCCAACACCACACAAAACCTGCTGACCATTCACCTTAAACCTATACCTAAATTTCACAGGTACATCCTCTAACGTAATTTTTTTAACAATTTTTTTTATGGATACTTTCGAACCTTCTAATTTCTTAATTTCGCTTATTCTAGTATGAGATGTCAACGGTGATATTTTTCTTACGTCGTAATTACTATTCTTAACAGTATCGTTAGGAAATTTAAACGTCAAAGCTTCCCATACTCCTTCAACTACATCGAAATTATTAGTGTTAAAATCGTTCTCGTAATAAAGTAATCGTCGACAGTATGAAAAACGTTTACAAAAAACATAACAAACAATCTCACCTAAATAAACTCTATCAACCTCCCTACACAACTTCCTACAAACCCAAACCTTCTCACCATCCACCCCTTCAACCATAACGTCCGAACCTCTAACAACGCCGTTATGGTAGAATAGTTTCGTCGGGGATATAGAATGTTTTATTATGGAGAGGATGGAGGAGGGGGGGGGAATTGTTTTGTTTAGTTTACGCATTAACTGAAGGAAGGGGAGTTTTATGTTAGAACGATGTAGGTTTATGATGTTCGAACGATCAGAACACATGAACGTTGGAACGTTGAGAGAGGGGAACGGGAGGAAGCTCATTGTTGGTTACCACTGGCACTGTTTTATCCACCTTCTCTACTGCTCTTATTCGTTCTTCCAATGTTTTTTGTTCAATTTCGTTTTCACTCTCACCTCCTCACATCTCCTTACATCATCCGTCAACAATTCCTTCAAATCGTCCTCCTTAATATCCTCGCTATCCCCGTCTTCATATAACACATAATGGTACGTTTCGTTGTTAACTTTTTTTGGAGGATAAATTAAACCGATGAAGGTACCGTGGGGGGGGAATGGTTTGGAGATGAAGTTGTAGGTGTAGCGGGACATTCAGTTGAGGGGGAGAGAAAGAAGGGGGAGGGAGAGAGAGAGAGACGGTTGAGGAGGGTCTACGGATACGAAGGAATGTAATTTGAGAGATTTTTTTAGGTTAAGTGATGGATGTAAGGTTGTAACGTTTAAAGGGTTACAGAGTACGATAATGAAAATATAATAATATAAGAACGAAGACACACGTAACGTTTTCCAATTCCTTTCTGTTAGGGTCTATATTTCCCAGCAGCATATAGTTTTAAGATTTGCCAGATTATCAAACATCCTAAAACATTACTCAAACGTCACTCTACACTATCTAAAATGACCACTCACCCTAACCTAACGATCTCAGGCCACCCTATCCTCGCTCATAAGGTCCGTAATATCTTAAAACATTGTTATTTTAATATACCTGAATCGTGGCTGTTCCATATCACCAGAATCGATCTCATAACACACCTTAAAACCGGCATGTAAGACGTTATGTTATCTGAGAACAATACAACGCATGTAAAAGATCGAGTGAACACAACGATCCGAGTAAAATTGACCCTCCAAATAACGTTAAACTGTGATGGTTTACTTATATCGCACCTTGTGCTTTCAACAGCCCTTTGTCACATTCGCCTCGACGTTGTCATGAGCTGATCGTCGACTCTTTTGAAGCGAATTTCCGCGCTTTTATTTAATAAACTCCTCTTCACCCTTCCCTCCATCCTTAAAAAAAAATCTAACGTCCAAAAACCAGCTTTCGATCCTCCGTTCGTCTCAAACTCCTCCCTCCCAATTCCGTTCTCTCCTCCGTGAAATAACTTACAATCTCGGTTACGAGTCAACCCGTGATTTGAAGACTAAACAGATACCTGTTAGTACGCCTATGGAGGAGACTGAAGGCGTCAAGGTGAGAAGAACGAGGGCAATTTTTAATAATTATTAATTAAAGGGGGTCACTTGCTGAGAACATCGAAGCAAAGGTGAAATGGGTCCTTGTGTGAAACGACGTTTGATACCGAACGAGACCGTGAACAACATTCACTGAACGAACCATCAAGCGTTAATGTAATCGTTGACGTGTTATTATTATATTCTCTCTCCTACTTCTGTCATTTCATCATTCCATAATCGTTCACAACCCCTCCCTCTTCTCCCTCTAACCCCTCTCTAAGCTCCTCGACACCGTCGCGTTAATCCCCATAATGCGCGCCGGTCTTTCCATGGTTGATCCTATGCTCGATTTAATCCCTGAAGCTGACGTACACCATATAGGCATGTACAGGAGTAAAGGTAGTTTGTTGCCTGTGCAGTATTATAATAAATTGCCGAGGGATAAGAGCGCTGATGTAGGTGAGAGCATTTATGGAACGATTTTAAAGGAATTGCGAACAAAACGAACGTTACAAACCTTTCAATATATATATATCTAAAACCCCCCTAACAACCCCCTCAATACAGCCTACGTCCTCGACCCAATGATCGCTACCTCGGGTACGATCTGCGCCGTACTAAACATATTAAAAAAATGGGGCGCAACAAAAATCCACGTCATATCCGTCCTCGCGTCCCAAAAAGGTTTAGAAACTCTCTTCGCTGAACACCCTGACGTTTACGTAACTGTAATAGCCGTGGATCCTGTTTTGAAGGATGGTATGATTGTACCTGGGTTGGGGGATGCGGGGGATAGGTTGTATAAGACGAGTACGGAGGGGCAGGATGATGATGAGAAGTTGTGTAGTCCTAGTAAGAGGAAGAGGACGATGAGTACGTAGAGAGGGGGAAGAACGGAGGGGAAAAGGGGGAAGGGATTTACTACAGTACAACATTACAAAAGACAGGGTAAGGGGGTTGAAGAAATTAAGAGAAGATGACGTTTTTTCATGCGAAGAGAAGATCGGTTTTCTATGCGATACTACTTTTTTTCTGTACGCCGGCTTGCTCTACTTAACCTTTGTCTTAGAGGGACTAGGGGACTTCCCCTTCTTGATCTTCTTGGGCTAACCCTTCCGCGAACTCTTCGGTGAACCCTTCGGTGAACCCTTCTGCAAACCCTTCTGCAAACCCTTCTGCAAACCCTTCTGCAAACCCTTCTGCAAACCCTTCGGCAAACCCTTCAGCAAACCCTTCAGCAAACCCTTCAGCAAACCCTTCGGCGAACGCTTCGGCGAACTCTTCGGGGATCATAAAGCCGTTCGCTTCGGCGACTTCTGCGGCCAATTCTGCGGTGAATTCTGCGAAAAATCCCAAATCCTTCCCTTCCAAGTCCCAGTTCTTGATCGTGTCTTTATTGAACGCCTTCGCTTGATGGAACATCGCCTGCATATCTGTAACGTTGGATACGTCCCATGAAGACATATCGCTGTTGAACGACAAGGCATAAGCGAACATTCTATCCATGGTTGTAACGTTGGATACATCCCACAAAGACAGATCGCCGTTGAACGCCTTAGCTGCATAGAACATCCAGTCCATGGTTGTAACGTTGGATACGTCCCACCTTGAAATGTCCTCGTTAAATTGTTCGGCTGCTTTTCCAACATCAAAATCATCAGCACTAAACAAATCCGTCATGCTCGTCACCTCCGACGTGTTCCAAATACTAATGTGACCGTAAATCTCCCTCGCAGCCTCAGCATCCTCACACCAAGCCTTCGCAGCTACTTTTATATCAGCGTCGCTCCGCTTCAGCGTCGCGTCCAATCTTGGCTTCGCTTTCAGACGGAAGCCCCTCGCTAACTTCGTCGCCATATGAAGCGAATCGAAACCAGAAAGGAAAGAAACGATGTACCCCTGAACATCCTCATTGAGTCGAGGTATTTTAGACCTCGCCTCCATCGTTTCAAGCAGGAGGGTAGCTAGATCGGCTTTCTTAGTCTTACTCTTGTACTTGATGAAGTTGGCGTCCAGCTGGGCCTTCAGATCAGCCGCAGTCATTGACGAAATGTCAACGGAGACTCCATCGGAGGGAGACGACAAATCAGGCCCAGAAACCTTATCAACGTCGTTGTCGTCACTCGTGATCGTTATTGTGTCATTTTTATCGTCACCATCATCAGTCTTTTTTGCTTTCCGCTTGGGCATGATATAATGATCGATGTTTTTCTCAGTAAAAGGTCACTTTTTCGAGAATTGCCCTATATAATTTTACACACGTCCAGTCTCTCTTCACAGACACTTCCCCCACCTCTCCAACGAATATCATCACTCAATCAATCCCTCCAAAACCCTCTCCATCCTCTAATAATCCTCCAAAAGGTCCTCCTCCCCTCCTTACTATTTCGTTCCCTCCAATGTCATCTTCCCCACCTTCAGATCCTTTAGACGCCGTCTCATCAATCTCTTCAATTCTCAACACCGGTTTGGATAGACCGTCGTTGAAGGCTGTCATGGATTTAATCGATAGCGGTGTTAGCCCGGAGGTGAGAATATACGCGGCAGAATGACGATTACGGCAAAGGTACTCTAAGAGGTTTAGCCTCCATCCGCTTCGATTGGTTAGCCGCACGGATCAAGGTTGTCTTAGAAGGCTACGACGTTCGGCTTTAGCCGACGGCTTTAGCGCTCGAGACGTCCTTTCCGAACGTCTCAGCGTCTTGACGAGCTTCATCAAACAAAACATCTCACCCCTCATAATAAACAACGTAATACGACAACAAACAGGCTTTAGTAGCAGTAATAACAGAGCTCCGTTCCGAAAAAGTTACTTCCGAAAAGGACAACGAGAAGAAAGAATTCACATGACCTCCAAAAAAAATCGCAATTCATATTATTACAAATCATCTGGTCGTTCGATGTTTCTGTTATTCGTATTACTGCTTCTCTTTCCTTTTCCCTTGTTTCCCTTCCCCATTGCTAGAGCGTTAGCCATCCCTACGCTATTAACTCTTTGAACAGTATTCTCCCCCCCCTTCCGTGCTTTTATCCTCCTCCCAAGACTTCACCAGTTTTAAAAGTAGTGACGGCACTCGATTCTTTAAGTTCATCGAAATTGGCAAACTCAATGTCCCCGACTTCTGAGCCTTTAACTTGCGTGCTCATCTTTCTGAATCCTTCTGAGGCGGGTTTTATTATATCCAAGTTTACTTCTTTCATGTGTTTCTGACGGTAACTCAGTAACACAACCAACGCTGGTAAAAATTGTATCAGCGTTAGGAGAATATCAAAGTACTCTTTTCCTTGTAAGTCCTTCTCGTCGACGTTTACTTTGATGGCTAGAGCCCCGAACATCGTGAAGAATAGTTGCCACTGCGACACTTCCGAAAAGCTGTCGTAAAGGTTCGAGATGAAAGGGGAGCAGCCGCTGTACACTCTCATGGCGAACATGCACATTATCATGCTGAAGATTATTTGGGCGGCTGTGCCGGGGGAGAGGAAGACGAGGAAGCCGGTCAGGCAGAGACGACGGAGGGTCTCGAAGACTTCGAACCACCACATGCGAGGCTCGTAGGAGGAATAGAGGAAGCGTAAGGAGAGGAGGAGGGTGTCCTCTGATTCGTGTTTGGCTCGGATGGAAAGGGCCTTATCAAGAGCGCCTTCTGGGCTTGTTGTTGAGGCGAACAGACCTTGGCCGGGGTCGAGCTTCTCTCGTTTTTTGTAAAGCAGGACAAAGTACATTACGGGGACGCCTATGGGAAAGAGGAGGATCATGAGTGCTGCGTAGGTTTGGTAGGCCTTGTGCTCGTCCGAGTTGCAATTTATAGAGAAGTCGGCCTTCAGGTAGGAGCCGTAGTCACCGTCGAAACGTTGGCAGGCAAAGGTGGAGAATATCTTTATGGAGACGCTCGGAAGGACAATGAAGGTCAGCGTGAGGAAGACTTGGAACACCTTCACCTTGAGATCATTTGCATTGGGGTCGGGCGAGTTGGAGAGCTTTATGTAGTACGCGATTAACATTGCGCTGAGGATGACTGGGATCGCCGTGTAAGCTACGAGCTGACTGTAAAAGTCGGCGGGAGCGATGCACCCGAGGGGCATGAACGAGATGAAGTCGAGGGAGACGATGCCTCCAAAGATGTTGGTGGCGGTGGAGTAGATGGGGGGGAATTTCAGGCTGTAGATGAAGCCGAGGGAGCCCACGACTTGAAAGTAAGTGAAGATGATCTTGACGATTGGCTGATACTTCTCGACCTTTTTGGCGACGGAGCTGATGGCTTCGGAAGCCACGCGGCTTCGCCGCCCCAGAGAAACCTGTGAGGTTTCGCCTGAGCGTTTGAGGTAGCAAACGAGACTTGCTGCGAGGATTGTAAGAATACTTGCAGTCATGATTGCAACGGTAGCTTTGGAATTTGCGCTACAGGCCTTACACGTGAGGGACTCGCCGAAACTCATGGAAGCATAGCCGGAGGTGCAGACCGCACAGAGAGGCCCTGTGTAGCCGTCGGCGCAGAGGTCGCCAGTGTCGACGCCGCCCTTGCAGTGCTCTACGCTTTGGCAGCGGAGGATGACCGTTGATGTTGGTGACGTTCGCCAATACCCAGGCAGGATGTCAAGGGTCTCGAGGGTCATCCCTGCGGTGTTGGGGGAGACGCCATCGGGGATAGGTAGCGCCAGGTTGGCCTCTACGCCCACGTAATAACCCTTCTGGCAGACGCACTCGGTTCTCTCGTCGTTGCCTTCTTGGAACGTATCACACGCAAGGCAAGCTGAAGCAGAGGAATCTGGCGCAATCGTGGACGGACCACAGTCCGTACAAGCGCTCGCACCGAAGTTGCTGAACGTCCCTTTAGGACATGTCTGCATCTCAGTAGCACCTTCAGGACAGAACTTTCCGGCTTGACAAGTCAGGCACTCTGTCGGTCCATTCTCATCCCTCGAGTAAGATCCTTCGGAGCATGTTGTGCAGCTACTCGCGCCAGTGTTGCTGTACTTTCCGCTGGGACACGTTTGCATCTCAGTAGCACCGTCAGGACAGAACTTTCCGGCATCACATGTCACGCACGCTGAAGCTCCACTTGCACCTGAGTAAGACCCTTCAGGGCAGATAGTACAGCTTGATGAGCCCGCTCCGCTTGCCGATCCAGCTTGGCACGTCTCCATTTCGGTGGCCCCTTCGCCGCACGAAGTGCCAGGATTGCATGTTGAGCAACTCGCAAACCCTTCACCCGCCGCGTAGGTTCCGGCCGTGCATGTCTCGCAGTGCGACGGTGCACCTTCCAAAGGTGACGACTTCCCCTCAGGGCAGAGGACGCACTGAGTCTCGGCCGTGGCTCCGACAGCCTCGGAATACTTTCCGCGGCCGCACTCAAAACACCCGAGGCCTATTTCTGGGCCGTAGGTTCCTGCTGTACACGACTCACATGAGGTGGAGTCTGAAGAGGCACCTTGACCTGCGGCGCAATTGACAGAGCAAGCCGAGACGGAGGTTGCTCCAGCGGTGTCTGGGTTGATCTTGCCAGTGGGGCAGAAGACGCAGTCCGAGGCAGCCACTGACCCAACGTTTGTGTTATATTTCCCCCTATCACAGTCGACACAGGAAGAAGCGAGAGTCGAGGCAGTGTTTTCGTTATATTTCCCAGCGGTGCACTCGGTGCACTCGCTAAGGGCCGCGTACTCCACGCTGTAACGCCCAGTTGGGCAATCCGTGCAGTCAGAGAGGGAGGTTGCTCCAGTGCTGGGGAAGAATTTCCCAGCGGGGCAAAATTTGCATTGAGATGCGTCGTTCGCGTCGCTGTACTTTCCGATGGGGCAGATCTCACACGTTCCGCCCGAGGCCGCCTGACCTTCCCCGAGGGGACAGGTGGAGTCAGACGTGCAGCCGGTGTTGTCTGTCGTGGCCCATGTTCCGCCGGTGCATGTGGAGCATGAAGTCTGGCCAGCAGAGGATGTGTATGTGGAACCAGTGCAAGGAATGCACTGGTCTGAGACGGGCGAATCGCTGATGGTGCCGGGAGGGCAGTCATCGCAACTCCTCCTGAAGCCACCAAGCACACCTGACTTCTTTCCGGCAGAGCATTCGACACAATT
>BRXX01000497.1:0-31459 GCA_030267905.1 Triparma verrucosa
CCCTAACCCTAACCCTAACCCTAACCCTAACCCTAACCCTAACCCTAACCCTAACCCTAACCCTAACCCATTCTTGTTCAGGTCCTCGACACGAAGACGAAGAAATGAACAAGAATTTAGGGGCTGGAGCTGGCACGGCCGGCAGAGGAGTAAGGGTCGGTTAGATACAAGGCAGTGCAAGCTTCAATAGATGACCGAACTGAAAATTACTAGGCTGGGAATCAAATACAAGTTGGGCGTGTTTGCGTTGAGTATCTTCAAGCTGTTGAAACGATGTTTTGTTTTGTTGTTTCTGTGTTTAAAGATTTTGAGCCTAGTAGCATAGCAGCAGAGCAAACTATAGCTGCGCTGCAGCCAAACTGTGAAAGTTAGAACAAAAATAGGAAACTCATTTCCGCATAGACATTTTTGGAAACACCTACAAAAGCACTCCCTTCTCAATATACAATAACATTAGACCAGTAGGCGAACGCCATGGCAATTTTCAAAGCTTATGCCTTCCAACTTCTTCTCCTGGGTCTGTTTGGACTCCAATTTGCCCAAGGCGATTCTTACTTCGCCTATGAATCAAATCCAGCAACGCGAACATGTGATGCCAAGCGGGCCGACTCGTCCAGCCCGTGTTCTGAGCGAGGAGATGCTTTGAGAGGGGCCCATGTTTCATTTGGTGAGATAACGTCTCGCGCGCGATTGTTTTCCGCACCTTGAATTCCTATCTCGGAAGGATTGTATTGTTTAAAGGCTCGGCGATATATTCAAATCGTTATTGGTAGAATGATACAGAGGGAAAAGGACATCATGATTCTAACACGAAAAAACTCACGTCCACCTCACCCCAACAGTGTTCGTGGAGATCCAACACTTTCTTGAGTTCAATCGTGACCCGCTGACCAAAGAGATAATCTTCGAAGATGCTGCCACTGGGCTTCTGTTCAACTCCTCGGCCGACATTAGCGTCTATTCGACGGGAACCGCCAACGGTTTCCTGAACGATAAGCTGGGGTGGATCGCGTCCCACGCAGGGTTCACCTACAGTGCATATGTCGCCAGTGGCCGCTGCGAGGATGATGGCCTCCCATTAAGAGATCCCAAGTACGCCAATAATTACAAGCAGGCCCAGCAGGATGTGTTTCCCATCGACTGCGAGGTCAAGACGAGTGGAGAGCTACGGAAAGGCAGCGTTGACGCTTACTTGGGTATGTTCTTCATCACGAACGGCAGGATGGCGCAAAACGACTTCACGATTCCGTTCCTCGCAAACAGAGGAATGTCCATCGGAATGCTCAAGAGCGCCAAAGGGACGATTATGGACCGTATGACCAAGGACAGCATGTTGCTCGCTGTCAGACCTTTCACCTCCGAGCTGTGGTACTTTTTGGTTGCCTTCTTGATCATTTTTTTCGTGTTTCTCAACATAGTCGAGAACCCTAACCTGGCGAAACTCGGCAGGATTAACATTCAGAGCGCGGCGGAATTGAAACCGTTTATTCAAGAGCAAGTTAACATGGAAGGGGGCGGTTTTGACATGAAGCCCGCCGGAGAGGAGTCCCCGCAGGGTTTCTTAACTCTCAAGAGCTGGACACTTAAGTTGTTTTACCACGGAGTCAGAACTATCCAGGCCGGGCTCCTCGGTAATGAGTTCTCAAACAGCGACTTGACGGCGGAAGGGCGAGTCATGAACGTTCTGTTGGCGACTTTTTCCGTTATATTGCTTTCAGCCTATGTCGCGAGCTTGACAAACATCCTCGTCGCGGGCGTTCCCCACCACGTTGCAGGCGTCGAGGACCTCCTATCACAAAGGATTCCAACTTGTCTCCCCCTCGATTCCGCCTTTACGGATTGGGTCAAGGCGGCGTACCCCGCTCTCAATACAGTGGATGTACCGAGTTTTGCCGGGCAGATCGAAGCCATCAATTCCGGGTCTTGCGAGGCTGTCATTGCGCCTGTCACGAATCTCGAGGCGCATGAAGCTACTTGTGAAGACAATTTAAAGGTGAGAGAAGGGACATTTGTCATTAGACTGTGGGTGTACAGCTCTTGGCTTCGCCGCGTTTCTATCGCTGACAACACAATCTTCCCTCCATGTGATTCGCTTCGCTCGCTCTTCGCAGCGGATTATTGATGCTCCTTGGAGTTTCGGGTACATGGAGCATGCGATCGGGGTGAGGAAGGACTTTCCGGAGTTGACCGACACGCTAAATTACTGGACTCAGGAGCTCATTTTGTCTGCGCCTGGCAATCCCTTATCGTTCACTTACAACTCGAAGAATATGAACATGATGTACGAGTCTGCAGTAAAGCCAAGTGACAGCTGCGAGCTCGTCATAAACGGAAATCTCGCAGAGGGATTAGGCGTCGAGAACTTCTTAGGCCCCATGTTCGTTGGTCTCTTAATCGGTTTGGCAGCAGTGATTTCATCGTGCCTTAATAACCGGAGCATGCTGGTCCATAGGATTAACAAGCGACGTAGCCTCTACTCCTATATGAGTGAGCACCACAAGGAATGCAGCAACGAGGCCGACGGAACGATCAAGGCTCAGGCGTTCATATCGAAGTATCGTCAAAACAAGCTGGACAGCGTGTTTCAGGAGCGCCTGGCTGAACAGCTCCTTTACTATTACGTAGTCAACGACGTACAGGCCTTCAACCTTCTAAAGCATACGCACGGTTTGTTATCTGAACACTTGCTCACCCTCGACCAGCTTGGGAGCAATCGGACTCACCGAAGCTCCAGTAACGTAATTTACGTGAGTCAAGTGATCGAGAACTGTACTGAGACCATCGAGCTTCTCCTTTGGAGAGCAATGAGGGAGGTGAGAAGTAAACGCGACGATGCGAGTTGGACAATTATATTGTATATTATAGATCATTAACGCTTAAGCTCGCTTCGCACGCACTCACTACCCACCCCTCCAGTTCAACGAAAACGTAGAGATGAAGCAAGTCAAATTAGAGAGGAAGGGGGCGAAAGCGCGCCACTGCAGGAGTAGTGTAAGGAGGGGGTCGGTGAAGGTTACCACCAATCAACACGATGACCGAATGAAAGTTATGGCCAGCAAGGAACAACTAGAATCCAGGGTTATGAAACTTCCCAAAGACGCCGAGCACGCTGAGAGGTTGGTTGCCGCAGAATCGAAAGCAGCCGATGCGGTTAATTTAGCGATGATGAAACTTAGAAAAAGCAAGACAGGCAGCATGAAGAAAGGGTCGAAAATCGCTTCAATTGCTTCAAGCTTGAGAGGGAAAAGTATCAAACAGGATGTGAAAGTAGCTCCGATCTATTCCCCAAAGCCCAAAGAAGAAGCTTGGGTGAATGAAGATTAGAGAAGCGGTGTCATAGAGTACAGGGTTGTAGTAGGAAAATAAAAGAGAAATTTTGAGAGAAAGACTTCGAATTCGTTTGATTACAGTCATCGCCTCAACAAGAACATCCTTACGTACTCACGACCTCTGATGGCATTCGCCTCTGCCCGCTGCCCTATCCGCTTCAGCTTGAACCCTGCCCGCTTCCCTATTAGCTGCCTCCTGCCGCCCCTCCCGCGCTCCTTGAGCTTTTCAAAGTTGTCGCTGACATACGCCTGCTCTTCTTCGTCTTTGAAGGTGAATCGAAAAACCTCCGCTGTCAAGTTACCCCTTCTGAATTCCTTTTCGATCCTATCGAGATCGATGCTATTCAGTTCCGTCTCTCCGCAAGCCCGCAAGGCCCGGGCGAAGATGATCTTGTCCTTGATGCTCACGCTTCCGTTGATCACGAGACCGAGGGCCAGCACCTTGATCACGGCAACCTGCTCTACCCTCGTCAGTGAGGGCAGAACGTCCTTCACGAACACGTCAACGCTGTCCAAGTCATCCAAACCGTCACACACGTACCCGGTCATTTGATTCGCACCCTCAAGCATGGCCTCCAGCGCCGCGTGTCGTCTTAAATGCGTGGGCCTGTTGTTGTCTCCTGTAATTACCGGAATTGGCGTCACGCAGGAGTACGTCAGAATGCTTATGCAGCAGGCTCTGACAATGGCGACCTTGACATTTTGGCTCAAGCTCTGGAAATTCTGCGCGGAGTGAAGCGACTGGTTAGATATTCCCAGCTGAGGGTCGCATCACTGTTGATCTCGGCGACGACCGTCGTAAGCTTCCTGACAGCCTCGTCCTTCGCCTTAAGCTCTGCATCGAGCTGGGCGGCCGCTTCTTTCTTCTCGGGTTGGAACCTTGCAACTGCTTCCGCGCTGGCCTCGCGCTCGGCTTTGAGAGAGGCAACAGCCTCGTTGAGCTCTGGCTCCCCCATAACTATATTCCTGCACGCTTCTCACCTCCTGCTTCTCCCTAAACCGCCACCTGCCACTGCTGCCGGAGTCATTGACCCGTCGCTCCAGCTCGAAGAGACAATCGCGTATGATGTCAACACCAATTTGCCCGCCCAGGCTAAAGCACATCATCTCGGTCATGACTTTCTTTGCCTTGAAATAGTTCCATAACGCCCAGCCAGGCACAGCGACGAACGGCAAATACGACCTTGCCACGATGGTAGGCAAAGATTTACTGGCCACGATCGTCAGCAAATTCCCGAGGCCATTGTTGAACCTGTTCAAGAACGTGTAGACGTTCTTCACAGCCCAGATCGGAGTTAAGAGCATCCAAACAATAGTCGTCGTCAGGTACGTTTTTCGTCTGCTTGGGATCGCACCCAGGGCAGGTCGAAGGGGTCGGGGCAAGTTTAGGAGCGTATGCTTAAGCTGTGACAAGCGCCTGAAGTTAGAATGGTGCAGCAAAGAATTGCGCCCGCCTTTTCTTTTAATTGGTACTCGCTTCACTCTGTACTTGGTCAGTTCGCTCCAGTTCGCTCCCTCACTCACCTGCTCAATGATGAACGCCCGACTGGCGGCGCTACTGAACCCACCGTCGCCCTTTAATATATTGAACTTCACCCGGCGCACCGTCCGCAGCGTGTGGATGTAAAGCCATACCGTCTCGATTACGGACACAGTCAATAACAAACTAAGGTGCAAAATCTTCTTGTTGATTGACTTCAGGTGGTTCGATACGAGGTAGATTGACAGCTTCTTTTCCGAAGAAGAAGAGGACAAAATCAAGGTCAACGCTGATGTGACGGTCGAGGATATGAGGCCGATAAATCCAGACCGGATGGAGTAGTGGAACAGCGCTCGCTGGTAAATGTTGCTTTGCTCCTGGGTCAACCTTATGCCCATCAAAATTCCTTCATAAGGCTTTCTTTCTTTCCTGTCGTCAACAGCGATGTCCACGGCAGCCCCTCTGATTTCGTAAGGGGTGAAGTTTGTGTTCGGAGACCTCAACGTGTAGTCAGTTGTTGATGTGAAAGTGCTGCTGCCATAACCCCCACTCCGATCTTTGTTATGCACGACTTTAGCGTCTTTCTGTTGTACGAACGTTGGTTCCAAAGGAGCAGAACCGTGAGCCCTCTCAATTATAGATGCGGCAACGAGCAGCAGTATCAGCCATTTGTCGTGGATCAACATGCCCTATGTTTCTCCCTGGGATCTCTATTTGTTCTTGTTTTCCTCTTTTTCTCCTTTTTCACTTTCCCCTGCTTCCTGTCTCTCCCAAACCCGTATCACGTGAAATTATGAACCACTCTGGCCTCAAATCCTGCCTCACGCCCAGCCCCGTAACCCGCAAACGCTCCGACGCCTTCGGAAGCATTAAAGAGTTCTACACAAATGTGGCGCCGTTCTGCGACAAGGTAATGACCTTCAAATCCCGCCTCTTGGGCAACTCCGGAGACAAAGAGGCGTCCCTATCCCCTGCACAGGGAAAAAAGGTGAATGGCAGGACGGGAGCGGAGTACGATCTCGTGTGGAACCGCGGAGAGGTTCACCTTCGCCACGGTTCCACCGGGGAAGTCCGGGACATTGAGGTGATGGATGACCAGGTTTTCATGGGCTTGTGCGCGGTATGGGGGTTCTGAGGTGTGCGGGTGCTATTAGTCATGGGGAGCCGAGGCGCCGAGGGAGGGTGGCGATGGTCGGCACGTGCTGGGAATCCGACGAGAAAAAAGGGAAATCAGTCAACGAAAACGAGGAAGATTATAAAGGACGAAGTATTTGTTTCATGAAATTCAAACCCGCCTTCTTTCAATAATTTCTTCAGAGCAGCCCAATTTAAAGTTCTCCCCCCGCGACCTGCACGTCCTGCGCGTCCTTTACCCCAACCACAACACCGAAAAGCGCGGCGATCGCCTTGGTGAACTCCGTCTTCAAGACACCCTGATGCTCGAGTCCCACGACAACCCCTACAAGGACCAAAAGCAAAACAATCAATACCGCCACGCCGATCAAGACGCCGCCCACGATGTTAGACTGGCTCTTTCTCTTTCTCATCATCTCCTCCTGCTTTCGCTTGATGCGGGTCTTGGTGTCCTCGTGCTACCGAGGAGAGCGTTTTATAACAGCGAGTTAGAATTATGAATTATAATCCAACATAACGTGCGGAAATCCCGGAGAAGGGCGTCGCCACCGCTCAAATGTGCCCTCTCAGCTCATCGCTTCGCTCCTCGGCCCCCTCACCTCTACCTCGCCCATTTTGGACATGCTGAGGACGCCACTGACTCCTCCGACGCGGCCCATGAGCTCGGGGATCTCCTTCTGGATGAGGCCGTCCAGTCTAAGGAGAACTCCCCTGTCCAACTTGGGGAACCTCCTGAAATCGTGGCTCCTCAAGTTGACCCTGAACTGCGTGATGTCGGGCATGTCGCCGTCGCTCAGATCGTACATTATCTTGACCTCCTCGAAGACGTCCTCGAGGTCCTCGAGGAGCTGCTTCTGCCTAGCCTCGTGGCCGAAGAAGTACGGCATCTTGGACTTGAGATAGGTAAGGATGCAAACGTGCACCTTAACGAGGCGGATGCGCTTAACCATATCGTTAATTTTCCTGGCCGCGGCCTGGCTCGGTAACCCCTTCAACTCCTCCAAGAGCAGCTTCTCGTCCTCCTCGAACATGTCCTTGTAATCCTTGACGACCAAATCCTTCTCCCAATAGCTCCCGCAGTAAACCCTGCTAACCTCAGGCGTCCTGAAGATCTTACCCATGCTCCAAAGCAGGCTACCGTAAACTCTCACGAACTGAGACTTGGATATCTGGTCAGCCTTGTTAAGAACGCATCTCACCTTATCGTCGTGAGGCTTCAGGTTCTCAATGACGTCCCTGAACTCGTCGCTGACGTCCAATTTATGAGCGTCAAAAAGCAGAAGTATAAGATCAGAACGTTCAGCGAACCACTTCACCACAGTCGCGAAATCGTACGACCTGTTCACGCGCTGCTTCTCGCCTGAGAGGACGCCGGGGGAGTCGATTAACGTCACGGACTCAAGGAGGGGGGAGGAGGTCACCGAGGCCTCGAATTTATTCAGGAAGCCTGCGCCGAAGGTGCTCAAGCCGCCGAAGGGCAACTCGGGGACGACGGTCAAACTGTTACCCTTGATTACCTTGTCGCTCGGGCCGTGCACTACGGCGATGAATTTGTCCGTCGTTGGTTCGGGACCTATATGCGCGCTCGGGTACTTCTTCCCTAGAAGGTACGATATGAAGGTCGTTTTGCCGGTGGAGTATTGGCCGACTAGGAGGACTTGAGGTTTGGCTTCTATCTCGGAGTCGGAGTAGGGGGCGTAATGGAAGGAGGAGAAGTGGTGGGAGGATTCGATGGGGGAGAGGTGGAGGTGGTAGAGATTCTTGAGGCCGGTTATGACGCGGGAGGAGACGGGGTCGCGGGTGGAGGAAGGGGTGCTGGAGGGTTTTTGGGGGGACTTTTTGGATGTTGGGGAAGGGGAGGTGGTAGGGGAGGCGCTGGGAGAAGCTGGAGGCGAAGACTGAGGAGAAGACATCAATGCTAGCGTCTGCGGGAGTATGGCAGGGTTTTGGATTATAAATCGTTAGTTAGTCGAATCGAATTGGTTTCGAATATTTGGTTGCCATTGGTTGTCGGTGGCAGATACCGTGACATTTGACGTTTCAGTGCTCCACAGTGGTTTAAAACATTCATCAATACAACGGTATTTACGAGAGCGACGTCTGGTACTCCTTCGAGCAGTAGCGTACTACTACTGCAGCGTGAACACTTCAGCAGTGCAGGCTTGGAGCATCCAGGGACGCCGCATTGCGGGGCAGAGGCGACTGGCTTAGTTTTGCTTGATTTCATTTTAATCTAACGTCGCAGTGTGTTTCTGATGTTAATTAGGACGGTACTATATAATATCAACGTTTGGGCACTAATAGGACGCGTGGAATCGTTCATGTGATGAATTACCGAGACAATTGATGAGCTGCTATTTGGTTTTTTACTGCGAAAGTGAAAAGCGACTTTTATCATTCATTATTACGCAAAATGTCAAAAAATCAGTTTGAACATACCGAGAATGCAATTGAGGTACCATATCTGAACAATTTAGAGATCGTTGATGACGAGGAGGAAGTATTTGAAGGTTCAGAGTTTGATTCTGCTTCCGTCGAAACCCCCGCCGTCGGAGGCGATAATTTCATACATACAGACGATTTCAGGCGACTGTTCGTTGGTTTCGTTATGGTTGATACTTTAGTCGCGATGCGCCGGCTTGATAAAAAATGGCACAAGGTCGTTGAGAAGAAGCTGACTGAGTTGGAAGAAGATGAGCCTTTCGGCGAGATTATTGTTCATGGAGGGAATGATATAAGCGATGAGGAAACTTGGTCTGATGCGAGGGAGGAAAGGATGAAGCAAGTGACGAAGGTCGTCTTCCTTCTGAATATTACGAAGGTCGGAGATCGTGCCTGCTATGACGCCGACAATCTCGTCGTTGTAGACATCCCCGAAGGCATTACAATCATCGGTGAAGAATCCTTCAGATACTGCAGTAGTTTGAAAGAAATCAAGTTCCCAAAGTCGTTAACATCAATTGGTTATTGTTCTTTCGCTAATTGCCCCAGCCTAGAACAGGTTGATCTCCTTCACACGAACGTTGAAGAATTAGGTACAATGGCCTTCGAAGGTTGCATGAGTTTAAGAGAGATGAAGGTCCCAGACTCGCTTCAAAATTTTGGTGTCAGTGTCTTCGACAGCTGCATCAAGCTAGTCCCCTCCGGCATTAAAGATTTCGACAGCGAAGCGGTCGTCACCTACCTCCGCGCCCAGGTAAGTTCTCCCTCCCCCTCTCTCTATTTCCGTTTTATTATTCCTTTCTCACAAAACCTTCGATCCTCTTTCTAAATAATACAGCAAATTCTAAGTGAAGAGGAACAGGAGGAAAATAGGTCGAAAATTCTGGCTGAGGTAAGTTCCCCTATACAACAAATCACACATTGGCCCCCCCCACGGGGGGGGGGGACGGTCAGCCTTTGGACTTTTGTTAAAGAAGCAAGAAATAAATAGTTGACGATGATGATTTTTAAAACACAAAAAACAGAATTTCAACGAGAATAATAAAGAAAAACCTTCTCGCATTCAAAATGCAAAACCCTTCCTCCCATCAACTCCCCACCCCACACATCACCCTCCCCCCCCCATCACCCCCACCCCCGCCTCCCGCTTAAACAGCCCCCTGCGCCGCCATGACATTAGCGACCCTCAGGAACCCCATAATAGCGCTCCCCGCATGCAGGTCCCCCCTCGTGTTGAACTCCTGCGCCGTGCTCTTGACCTCCTTGAAGACCCTGATGACGTCGTTCTTGAGGTCCTCGTCCGTGACTGTCTTCCCCCTGAGCTCCCTCTCCATCCCTGAAACGAGGGTGGGGCCGGTGAGGGAGACGGAGGAAGGAAGGTAGTGCATCCCCTGCTTCTTGATCTCGATCCTGGCCTCGGGGGTGACGCTCGAGTATCCTCCTTCGATGACTCCCTCGCAGCCTGCTTCGCTTAGCATTTGAATCTGCTCCTTATCGATGCTTCCCATGGGGCCACAGGGGAACACGAGGTCGCAGGGGATGTCCCAGAAGTTGGCGGGGTCGTTGTACTGGCAGGTCGTGGAGGCGATGATGTAGCGGCCTACCTTGGCCCCGCGGTCCTTCTTCACTTTCACGACGGTTCGTAACTTTCCACGGTCGAAGCCTGAGAAGATCGAAAAGCGAGGCGTAAGCGAGCATGGACGAACGTGGGGTTAGATTTGCCACTCCTCAAAAGGTGACCATGAAAAATATGTTTTTTCTCTCACCCTCCGGCTCATAAATATGCCCACTAGTATCCGAGAACGCAATCGGCACCGCCCCGTACTCAATAAGCTTCTCCGCCACCGTCTGCGCAACCTTTCCACTCCCATAAATAAGGCACCTCTTCCCCTCCAAACTCTCGTTCTTATCGTTCAAAAGCGCTTCGGCATAGTGCGCAATCCCGTAACCCGTAGCCTCGGGAAAACTAGGCGTACCACCCCACAAGAAACTTTTCCCGTTGCTACTCGTCCTCGAGTTAATGCGTTTGTACTGTCCGAAGAGGTACCCTATTTCAGCCACGCCGCAGCCCATACCCATGTTAGGTACATCGTGGTCCGGACCGATATACTTGGATAATTCCGTCATATAACTCTGACAGAACCTCTGAATCTCAGCTTCGCTCTTCGTCAAGGGATTAAAATCCGCTCCTCCCACAGCCGCACCTTGATTGTACCCCGTAAGAGCGTTCGAGAAAACAGTATCAAAGCCAATACTCTTAAGAACACTTGAATTAACATGATGTCCAAAATGGAGACTACCTTCATACCCTCCCAACGCCGAATTATATTGAATCCTATACCCTCGATTAGTCCTCTGAACTCCAACATCATCAATCCACGCGACTCTGAAGTGCAATATCCTTTCAGGTTCAAGAAGCTGTTTAGCTATCCAAGCGTACCTCGGACTCCTATCAAAGACCGTACTCAAGTGAGTCATAGTAGACGACACCGTCGATATGAATTCAGTCTCGTGAGCGTCGCGACGCTCGGCTTCGCCGAGGAGCATTAGGCCGGCTTCTTGGCCGGTCTTGAAACGGGCGTCGCCCTCGCGACGGAAGAGAGGCTTGTTACGCCAGGATCCTGTCGATTTCATGTTGCCCTGTTTGTTGCAATTTAGGGGAGGGGGTTTTAGTGAGGGTTAGGGTTATGAACGAGGCATGAACGAGGCATGAACGAGCGAACGTCGTAATATCGTTCAAAACGTGTTGCTGCAGTCCCTGTCCACTGCCAGCAACACGTTGGGTGATTGTGTTGCAGCTGCATGTTTCCGCGCTCAATCAACTGAGTATCAGTCCTCATCGCCTTTTGTCAGCAGCAGGTTCAGTTGCCTCTAGATGATAATCATAATTCTAACGTTGTGAAACGATTTAAATCTGCTTTCGTCATCGTAATTAGGCTCAAAAACACTCTCATCTCTCAACTTAGCACAGTATCCCATGCTTCACTTACATGTACACCATGATCGTTTGACGTTACGAGATTAGCTTTACCGTAATCAATGAAAGTGGAAGAGTAAGGTCGTGAGGTTAATCTCTGAGGTAATGATTTGGCGATGCGTAGCATGATAAAACAATGAATAATGTGTGATGCCTCTTTTTGGATTTTTACACTGGAAAGTCTCCCTCCGCCATTTTCTCATGATTTCAATTGTAAAACGTTCGGCGATCCCACGTCGCTTCCTCCTCCCCTCAAATCAATTGCGATGTAGTAGTAGTACTGATAAAATCTTTAATTTATTAAACGATTCACCAGAAAATAAGTAAGTAAAACAAATAAAGACGGACAGATGCGGTCAAAGAGTGAGGGTGCAAACAACATTAAGTTAGGAATGCGCAGGAGAAAATGCTCCCGGCGTGCGGAATATAGACCTTCCTTTCACTACAACCAATGACGTTTCGAATACAGTGGTTCACAAAAAAGACGTAACAATAGTGAACATATCAACAACCTCCCACCGACAATATTGCTAACACATTCTTATACGATTTGTCATCATTCGTCAAAACAGTATAACTCCTAACATCGCTGAAAGGTAAGATGAACCGTTTGACTTTTTTACTTCATGATTATGGTTCATAAAACAATGTAACAGTCTCAAGCTTCCAATCCAGAGAAAAATCCCTAACCCCCCACCCAACCCAACCCCAGAGTCGGCGTAAACCTCCACCTCCGCCCCTCCCACCCTCTCAATACAATAAAAACCTTAATAGAAAACCACTTCCTAAAAACCGATCCAACCTTTGAATTATACTCCACCCTCCCCCCTCTCGTTTCGACCCAATCATGTTTCGACGATCTCCTAATCCCCCCCACCCACTCCTCACGTTCTAAATCCGACACGTATTACTACGACAACACAACCTGCCTCAGAACTCACACGAGCGCGCATCAGTCTACTTTGTTGAAGGAGAGTGGGAGTAAGAGGTTTTTGGTTACGGGGGATGTTTATAGGAGGGATGAGATTGATAGGTGTCATTATCCTGTTTTTCATCAGATGGAAGGGGTTAAGATGTTTGAGGCTGGGACGGGGGGAGACGTTATTGAGGAGGATTTGAAGAGGACTTTGGAAGGGGTTACGAAGGAGATTTTCGGAGAGGTGAGTTGAAGTACTTCGGGGGTTTTTTTTTATCAATTGAAGCTAACTGTCAACATTCAAATCTCTGAACCAGGTCGAAATGAGATGGAACGACGACTACTTCCCATTCACTTCCCCTTCCTTCGAGTTAGAAATTTTCTTCAACGGCGAATGGCTAGAGGTCCTCGGTTGTGGCGTTATACAGACGAAGATCATTGAGAACGCGGGATTGAAACAGCCGGGGTGGGCGTTTGGATTAGGGTTGGAGAGGTTGGCTATGGTGTTGTTTGAGATTCCTGATATTAGACTTTTTTGGAGTAAGGTGAGAGGACCGCACACGCACTGCAAAAATACATTCAACCCCCTAACAACAACAACAACAACAACAACAACAACAACAAATACTTTCGAAATAAATAAAACAGGACCCGAGGTTCATCGATCAATTCAAATCAGGCGAGATAATAAAGTTCAAGCCTTTCTCCAAATACCCTTCCTCAATCCGCGACATTTCCTTCTGGACCGGCTCCCAAAACTTCCACGCAAACGATTTCTCCGAAATCGTCAGAAACTGCATTTCCGAGGACATAATTGAGTCTGTCGAACTAATCGATGAGTTCGTTCACCCTAAGACTAAGGAGGTTAGCAATTGTTTTAGGTTCACTTATAGGAGTATGGAGAGGAGCTTAACAAATGAGGAGATTGATAAAGTTCATTTCAAGGTTAGGGAAAGGGCTGTAGACGAGTTAGGCGTTGTCTTACGTTAAGCATTTAAAAATAAAAAAAGTATTTACAATATAACAAAACTAAAGTTGAACTTTGACAATCCCCTCAACATCACCTCTACACATCGGGCACTTAACATTCGCAACTTTAATAAGCTCCCCCGCGCAATCCTCGCAAACGCATAAATGCATACACGGTCTACACGCATAGCTCTTCTCCTCTGTCAGGCATATTACGCACGTTCTTGACTCAGGTTCAGCTGCGGTGGTAGAGTCAAGACCGAGACCGTAGATTTTTTTAGATTCTGTTAAATCGTGGATTGCACCGTTCAACACTAAAAAGGTACTCGAGAGTTCTGATTTGACAACATCTCCGTAACTTAAATCGAACATGCAGCATATTGATTCGTTGTCTTTAAATAGTCCTTCTTCCCAGTTCGGCCAGAAATCAGTTGAGGAGGTTGAGGAGGAACATTCTAAAATGTGGTAGCCAATGACTTGCGGTTTGTATTCGTCGAAATTCAAGGTTATATGGTAGGATACTTTACCGGGGGGGTATAAAACGGGGGATGTCACCATGTCGCTTACGAGTCTGAAGCTGCAGTCTTCTAGGATTGTTTGAGGTTGGAGGGAAAGGTATATTATCGTTGAGGACTGGGAAGTGTAGGAAAGGGCCACGGTTGTTAGGGAGGAAGACTGACCGTCTGGGCTATCGACGGGGGTCAAGGTCAGAGGGGAGTTGGGGAAGATTGTTTTTAAGACGTGCTTTGATAAGGAGGTGTGAGGTAAATGAGAAGCGCCTAAGTGCTGTTGATTTGAAGGAGTTAATGACTGGGACTGGGAACCAGGCTGGAGATAAGATAAGGACGGCTCTGCGAAAGTTTGGAGGTTCAGTTCATTCAGCACCTCGTCAGGTGTTTCAGGCGTTGTTATTATCAACTGTGTCACATGATCAGGAGGTGCACGATGTGAACCTGTAAGTGATATTGATTGTGATGATACTGCTGAAGCGCCTGATCCCATTACTAAAACAACCCTTACAAACAAACAGTCTTTTTTTACAACAATCTACACTGAGATCTACACTAAGATCTACAACACGCAATCAGAGAGTAACAGCAACAGCCAGTGACCAGCAACAGGGTACTTTGTTGGTCACTCTCGCTCAAGAGTTATAAAGGAGGAGTTGGCAGCTGTTCCCTTATTTATGGTGCCGAAAAGATCCAAAAAGATTAATTTCGACAACACTCTTAGTATTTTGAGAGAAGTTATGTAACAATATTGAGACAGGACACGTAAAACAACACACAAAAGTTAAAAAAGTATTTTCCAGAGCGGAGCCTGATATATAAATTCTTTTAAAAGCCTGGGGAAGATACAATACAAGCGTAATCACTACTTCGGCATTGGCGCACCTCCAATCCACACGTCACCACCACCGCACCAGCTGACATTCATAAGCCTAGGGCGACAACATGTTTAACTTCCTCCGTTCCTCAAACGAACCTCCGTCCACCCAGCCCGGCACCCCCCCTCGAACCCCTAAAAACTCAGGCTCCGCCCTCTCCTCCCAATTCGACGCCGCCCACATCCGCATGGAAATGGTCGACGTGGGAGGCACCCGTCCCCCCCCAAACACCCCCAACCCCTCCACCCCCTCCAAAAAGGCCCCCTCCACCCTCCTCCCCCCCTCCCCCCCTCCTTCCACCCTCCTCGGCGGCGCACCGTCCTCCCCCTCCCTCCGTCGTTTGTCCTCCGCCTCTGCCTCCTCCCTCACCCACGCCCACAGACGCATCCAGCGTCTAGCCTCAAATGTAGGCGAAGGCGTGACCTACTCCGTTGAGTTCGTGAGTAGTTTCTGGTTCGTCGTGACGACCATAACGCTGTTTACTTTCATGTTCACGTTGTTCAGTTTGGTTTGGTTGAATTATAATGAGGTTCAGCATCCTGGTCAGATTGATCTCGTGGGTACGAGCGTTAGTCACGCTCTTACTATACACAGTAGTTCGACCAATCCTAGTGAGTTGAGGTTTTTGACTGGGTTTGACAGGAATGAGTTGATGGGGTTTAGGTTGGAAGAAGGGGGGGAATTTGAAATGTATAGGGCGGGGGAAGAGGCTGAGGAGGAGGACGGGAAGGAGGTGAGGAACAAAAGGAACAACGAAAGGACATGTACCCAAAAGCAACGACAATAACAATAACATGCGTACTAACTCGCCAACAGGAGCGGGGCTATTCTTATAAGGCTGATCCAATATTCAAGATCGACAGGGTGGGAACGGCGGTTTGGAGAGAGGACCTCATTTCCAAGAAGAGGTGAGCCAATTTCAACCACTTCCTCCCTCCCCGCCCCCCACCTCACCTCACCCAACTCTCAACCTTCAGCCTGCACGGGGCTGGCCTTTACGCTAGCCACGATGGCTTTCACTTCCCTGATGGGTCCGTCATGACTACTGCCGCTGAGACCAGCGTCGGAATGAAATCAGAGACTGACCTCAACTTCATCGCCGGAGACAACTCCACCAATTCAGAAGTCAGCGCCAGCATCATTATGACTGTGGGGGAGCTGGAGCGAATGAGGGTGAAGAGCGAAGGTGAGAGCCTTTCGCTTCGAGTGAGTGCATATTAACGCCTTTTTATTAACCTCGCACCTCGCCTCGTAGGGATCTTCTTCAGGAGCCAGCTAAGCTCGGGGGGGCAGTCCTTGGAGAACTTTGACGAAGGTATTCATTCTATTATGTTCGGGCACTCGCCATAACCACTCCTCACTACTCCCCACTACTTTATTCTAACTCGTCGCTTCGCTCCTCGACTCAGGTATCAGCCTCTACCCAGACTCCAAGACGGTCAAGTTGGGGACCCTTCAGATAAATTCTAGGGGGCTGGCGAGCACCGACCCCGAGAGCGAAATTGAGTTCCACGCTAGCAGCCTCGTGCTGAACGACACCTCGTCCTCTGCTAATGGCGCGACCATTTCGGTCTCCAAGGGCCTCCACCTGGCGACGGGCCTTCCTCTCGTCATGACCGGCCAGTCCGCCGTCCTCACCGGAGGGGACACTGACATTCGAGGGGGTCACGGGGTCTCACACGGCGGCAACGTCATCGTCGATGGAGGCCGATCTGATTCTCGCCATGGCGACGTCATCCTAGGAGCGAAGAGCTACAGGACCTTGCTGAACTCAAACAGGACCGAGATCAATGCCCGGGCGCACTTGCGAATCACGAGCTCCATGGTCGACGTGCAAAGTCCCATTGTCTTCAACAGCCCCTCGACATCCTTCAGCTCCTCGGCGTTCAAGCTCGGGGCCAGTTTCTCGTCGTACGCAACCGTCACGACTACGAACGTCACCATCGCTCAGTCACCGATTCGATCCTACTTCTTCGCCATCGAGGGGCACCTCCGAACAGCTCACGCCTTCCCTGAGACTGGCGGGGTGTGGGGCGTAGCGGAGAGCTGCACGACTTGCGTCAAGTTTGGTCCGGCGGGAGGTGAGCTCTAGTAAAAAATGCTATTACATTGCATGGCCGATTAAGTACCTCCTTCTGACTCTTCGCTTTCACCTCGCAGGATTTCACGATCGCCACGGAATGCTAAACATGCTGGTCGAGGGTATCACAGTTCAGCCTTTCGATGCGGGGCATCAGTCAAATAACGACGTCATCAATTACACTATTCTCAAGAGGATCTCGGTCACTTGCGCTGTGGTTAAGACGGACAACAACTACGTCGATCAGCTGACGGATATTTCGTACGACAACCCCAAGGTTTTGGTCATCGCTTCGGTTAGCTTTTTCGACGGAGACGAATTCGTGAGCTTGAGCGGTTCGAGGAGCTCTTTAATAGAAGGCGCGCAAGAGTATGGTATCTACTGCAGAGCTCACGTCAAGGGCGGGGGTTCAGACTCGGAGGATGTGGCTGTTTCCGCAAGCGTTGTGACCCTTGGAATGATGCTTTAATGCCCAAACAATTAGGCAAAATAGTTTAGATATTAAATGATTCTATTCTAGCTTTTTTATTTCACACCAACCATTTCCCACCACAAAAAAACGCCCCCAACCCAACCCATCGCACCCACCAAACCAAACCAAGGCCCTAATAATATTACCTGCCAGTAAACCCTCCTCCCTTGCTATATCCTCGCCCGCCCGTCCTGTTCGCGCTTCCTGGCCTCGCGCTCCTGGACGGTTTGGCCTTAATCTCCAAATCGTCCTCAAAGTCGTCGTCGTAGTCGTCATCATAGTTGACGTAATCGTCTTCGTCGTCGTAACCTCCATATCCTCCTCCACCGCCGCCGCCGCCACCACCACCACCGCCCCTGCCCCCACCACCTCCGAACACCCCACCCCCACCGCCGCCGACAGAGGGCATGCTAACCTCACTCAGCTTGGCAATGCCCTTATTCGGACCCTTGTTCGCGGCCATCTGCTTCTTGAGCTTCTCCCTCTCCTCCAGGATCTCCAATTGCTGCTTGGACATTTTTTCCTTCTTCTTCTCCTTTTTCCTCTTCTTGCGCTCCTCCTTGCTGAGCATGGACAAATCCTCCTCTTCGTCCTGCTCCTGCTGCTGCTGCTGCGGCTGAGCACCACCAAACTCTTCACGCCCATCCTCACCGTCTCCTGCATCCCCCAGCAGGTCCCCGTGGAATGGAATCTTTATCGTGTCCGCGAATTCGCTGCCGCCGCCACCGGGCGACGACGCCGCGGGGCTCGTGTGCTCGGGCTTGAGGTTGGGACTACTGACCGCGTCGCTCATGCCCAAATCCCGAATCAGACTATCTTTCTCCTCCAGATTCTTCTTCAAAGCTGCGACCTCCTCGTTCAGCCTCTCTATCTCCTTCAGGCTGGCCTCGTCGGGCTTCGGCCTGATCGCTCCCTCCGGCAACATGCTCTTGACCGGCTCCGGCTCGTAGGTTGGAACGGGGGCGCTCTGCAAGACTATGGGGGCGTTCTGCATCTGCTTCCTGGCCATCTCCTTGTAGCCCTCGACCTGCTCCTGGAGTTCCATGATCTCGTCCTGGTAGTCCGCGCTCTTGTCGGTCATGTAAACGTAACTCTCCTGTAGAGCGACCAGCTCCGCGTCAGTGTCGGCCAGCTTCTCGAAGAGCTGTTCTTCCTTCTCCCTGGCGATGTTTCGCTCGTCCTCAACAACCTCTAGCTGGCCTTTGACGTCGCTGAGGTTCGCCTCGAGGCCATATATTTGCTCCTGGACTGCCTTCAGCATCGCCTCCTTATCATCCGCGCCCTTCTCCGCCGCCCTGACGCTCTCCGTGAGCCTCCCAATCGTAACGTCGTCCTTCTCCTTCTGGGCCTGCAACTTGACGCTTCCGAACTGGAACTCGTTCAGCTTTTCCGTCAGTTCGGCGACCTGCGACGAGCGGAGTCGATGCAAAATAATGTCAGAAAAGACGTATAGCCAACCAGTCTCAGTCCGCGTGTTGCTCTCACCTGCGCCGCCAATCCAGCTTTCTCCTCCTCGGTGCCCTTCAATCTGGCCTCGAGCTCCTCTTTCTCTCCCGCCAAGTTGTCGCGGCTGCGAGCCATTCTCCTCTTCTCCGCCTTCTCGTCGACCTCTGACTTCAGGTACAAAGCGGTGAGCGCGATCTTCATGGCGGCCGTCATTTCGCTCATGGAAAGGGCAAAGCCTTGGTCCATGTAGGCCCCCTCCGCTGAACCCCCGCGAGGCGATTTCATGCCGCCCTGCTCGTCCTTGAAGATTCCGTGAATTTCGACCCTCATGGCGGGGGCAGAGCACGTGTAAGCCAGAGGTATGAGTCTCACGAACCTAGCAGCCGTTACGACTGTCGCCAACTTCTTCTCGATGGTCTCGTTCGTCAGCTCCTCCAGAACCTGGCCCTCATCCCAGTCGTCGCCGTTCATGCTAGTGCAGACCTTCAAGCTTCTGACGTACTGCTCCTCTCCGCCGACAACTTCCTCGACCTCTTCCGTGACGGTCTCCTCCACCTCGACGTCCTCCCATTCCTCCTTGGGGGCGCTGTTCGCCCCGGCCCCTCCCCCAGTCGTGGGCAATCCGCCCATAACTCCCTCAGCGCTAACGCCCTGCTTGATGGCGCTGGCGGCGAGGCCCATGAGCTGCAGGAACTTGTTCGTGTTGCCGGCCTCCGAACCGGTGACGATGTCACTCCCCTTCGCAGGGGGCTCTCCGTCCCAGCCAGCCCTTGCACACGCGTACCCAATGACGGCGTCCATGAAGGTGACCTTGTCGCCCTTGCTCTTTAACCCTCCCCAGCCGGTCTCCGCCCAGTCAGCGTCCGCGCCGAACCCGGTCGTCGACTTGACTAGGCCGATCAGATCGAATAGAAAGCGAACTGGGGGCCTTCCCAAGAGCTTCGAGGGAGGCGTCGCCTTCAAGAGCGTCGGCCAGTCAATGACCTCGCCCAGCATGCCCGAGGTCTGGTCAATCTCGGAGTTGATTCCGTCCCTTGTGATGCCTGCCAGGGTGATTGGATCCGAAACACCGGGTTCCTCCGCCACCTCGGCAACTTCCTCCGCCGCTTCTTCCTTCTTTCTCCTGACTGTCTTCTTTATCGTCCGCTCGACCTGCTTCTTGACGGTCTCCTTCACCAGGTGTCTCCCCTGGACGCTAATGCCTGTTACGACGGCAGGACGCTTCAGGTCGATCTGGAGCCACTCGCTGCCCTCCGATTCCTCGCCTCCGCTTCCGACCCAACCGCCGTGCTTGCTCCTCTGATTGAGCCTCGCGGTGGTGGCGGACTCGGACCCGTTGGAGGACGAAATCTGCTTGTTGAGCACACGCCCGCTGCTCAGACCCAGGCCCTTGGCCTTGGCAAGGTCAGCCTCGCTTATGACGTCCGCGTCGTCGGCCTCTCCCACGGCCTCGCCCTCCGCCACCTTCTGCTTGGCCTTCTTCTCTTCCTCTTTCGCCAAGAACGTCTCGAGCGCCACCTTCGCCTCTCCCAACTTGAGCTTCAGCTCGACGGTTTCCTCCCCCTCGCTTTCCTCCCCGTCCCCGGCGCTCCTCTCGATTTCGGCCTCCACCGCAGTGAGGAGGGACCTAGCAACCTTGATGACGGAGAAGAGCTTGGCCCGCTCGTCCTGGATGGCGGAGGTGATGGACGCGCGCTTCCTGTTGAGCTGGCGGACAACCATTCCCAGACCCCTCGCAGCTGCGACGAGTTAGTGTGCAGTAAAGTAGAGGCAAAATGGAATCGACGCGTCTCCAACTCAGCTCTTACCTTCCTCTCGCATCTCTCGCTCCTCCTGCTCCTTGCCCTTGGCCTGCATGTTCTCCTCCGCCATAACGTGCTCGCCCTCCTCACCGGCGGCAGCGGGGGATAGCGCCGAAATGGCCGCTTCCAATGCCTCCAAATTGGAGCGAATTTCTCTCACGAAGTCCGTAGCGAACGAGGTGAGCTCGTCCTGCGTCTTCCACAGCGCATCGCCGGTGTCTTGAAGGTGCGCGAGCTTGCTAGAGAGCTGTTTCACGCTGCTGGACTGGACCTCGTTGTCGCCAGTGACTAATTGATTCAGAGCCGAGTCTGACTCAAACGCCGTCCTGTACACTGTGGCGACGGTGGTTTCTTCGAATACCTGCTGCTCGAGGGCCAGCATGCTCCTGACCTTCCTCATCCACTCCGCCCCCGGCACTCCGTCAGCAATATCGGTGGCATTTCGCATTGAGAGCTCAACGTCGTTCTTTTCCTCAAGCAGCTGCCACCGCTTCTCCTTTTCCTGCGACCGACCCGAGGAGCGAAGCGACGAGTCAGCTAGGAGCGAGGGCGGATAGGCGGGGTGACGATATGAGCGCTTCTTACCTCCTCCGCCTTTTCCTTGGCCTCCTTCTCGAGCTTAAGCAACTCAAGCCTCTCGGCCTCCTTGGCCTTACTGACTTTCTCCTTCTGCTCCCAGGTGTCGGCCATGGCGGATTCCATCTCCTCGATCTGCTTCCTGTACCTCGCCTCTGCCGCAGGGTCGCCACCGACGGCGAGAATTCCGCCGCCGTCGCCTCCCCCTGACGCTTGTTCTGCGAGCTTCTTCTTGAGCGCCGCAATCTCGTCGTTTAGCTGGCTGATTTGGCTCGCCTCTTCGTTCTTCTTGGCCGAGAGCTTGATACTCTTCGCACGAGCGGCGTACTTAAGAGTGCTCAGCGTCTCGTCGTGGTTGATGGCAGCTGGGGAGAGGGCCGCAAGCATTGCGGTAAGGCTATTTCCCCCCAAACTCTCCTGCAGCACACGGGTCAACTTCGAGTTACGATAGGGCACGAAGACGTTCTTCTTGCCCTGATTGACCCGAGGAGGAGCGGAGCGACGAGTTAGAAGAATTGTAGAAGCAATTGTAGTAACCCTCTCGCCACGCCTCACCTTCGCCGACTCGACGAGCGCGTTGATCACGTTACCGAGGGCGCTCAAACTCTTGTTGATGTTGGCTCCCTCCTTCAAAGTCGCGCCACTGCGACGAGCGAAGCGACCAGCGAAGCGACGAGTTAGAGAATAAAGGAAATACAGACTGAAATTTATAACCTCTCACCTGGCCCCGGTGGACTTGGCACGCTCACTACCGGCCAAATCGACCAAGTTGACCTTGGCAAAGGTACTCTTGCTGTCGTCCGTCTTGTCCTTCTGGTGGATTTTGATAGTAAAGACGGAGTGACTTCGAGAACTCTCCTCGTTCATTTTAGTACTGGCAACGTGCCTGTTACCCATTCCCTGCGTGATTAACTTCTGCATTTTCTCGTGCCCCTCGACGACAATCTCCTGGAGGCCCTTCACGTACACTCCCAAGACCGGGTGCTCCTTCACGTCCAGGCCTTTCTTCTGCTTCATGGAGGTCGGGTCGAGGAGATCGCTGACGACCTCGTTGTAAATTTCGAAATAACTGCACGTGATGAGGAACAGTTTGTTCTCATCCTGCAATTTGAGCCGAGGAGCGAAGCGACGAGTTAGAAGAGCTGTAAGAGCAATGCTGGTCCGGGCAATACTGGTCCGAGCAATACTGGTCCGAGCAATACTGATCCGAGCTCGTATAAACCTCAAACCTCACCTTCGCCTTCTCTTCGACGACGCGCTCGAAGAGCCTCATGGTGAAACGAGGAATGAGACCACGAAGTTCCTCATGATCGGCGACGCCCTGCATGGAGAAGGTCTTTCCGGAACCTGTTTGGCCGTACGCGAACACCGTCCCGTTGAAACCTTCGATGCACTTGTCTAGCAACGGCTGCCCTAGCCAGTCCCAAATCTCAGTCTGCTTACTATCGTCAGGGAAAATACCGTCAAAATTGAACTTCTGAACTTCTCCAGTCGATGGGTTTTTCAAGCATACATTGCCGCCGTCGATGGAGAATATTGACTTTTCGTTGTTGCCTGGGAAGGGCGAGAGAGAGGGGGGGCGGGGGGGTGAATGACGGATAACGGTCCGTAATGTGAATGTGAATGCGCTCTCACCTAGCTCCTTCTTGGACAGGGGACGACAGCGGACTGCCACACGGATGTTCTGAGCTTCATCTTCGCCCGACATTTTCGGCTGCGTGAGGGAGTTATTTTGTTTGTGGATGGTTAGAATTACACATTAGCATTAGCATTTAGCGTTTGTCATCGGCTTGCGGTGAATGACAATGGTTTGATGGTGTGTTTGCTGGTGGGGACATGCAAAGGACCTGCAAAGGGGCATGCAGCTTTTGAAAGAAGTCCCGAATATTTGAACAGCGAGGGGCGAGCGGGTCTGGCGTGCATAAATAAGCACAGGGCTGACAAAGTCTTCTCTCGCAACCACGAGAGTAGCCACCAACAGTATTTTAGGGCACAACACCAAGGGCGGATGTATTTCAAAGCTTGTGTTTCATTTTAGGAGCATGGATCACCCCTTTTTCGGTGTTCCGATCGGTGCTACGACGTTGGTAGAATAGTATGAGTGCCCGCATATAAAATGTGCGTTGGTTAAGTCCCCCACCTGATAGTTTATTTCCCAGCAGGATATTCTGTTCCAGATGTATGTGGGGGGGGGTTGGAGTGCCCACATCTTTCACCGTCAATTTGTTGGACCTCTACGAAAGAAATTGGAATAATGCCTTTTAGCAAGGAAGAATGTATGGTCAAGGGGCCGGAATCAGTTCTGAGGCCGTTGAAGGTGCGTTCAGCCTTCAGATAATCATGCTTTTGGGTCAACTGTTAGGAATCGGGGGTTGATGGGTTTGGGGGAGGGCTGTGGGTGTTGGAGCGAATTAGAATGGGGGGAACACGGTTGCAGCGGTCTGTTTGTGCGTGGTTGGTCTTGGAGGCGGAAGGAGCCCGCTGTTGCGTTTTCGAGTCAACCCCCTAGGTGCTCTGTGCAGTCAAGGAACGGCGCCTTCACACACCTCTTGCGTTTACTCACCCTGAACAAAATACCCCCGCAAAATAACTCATTTGCTTTTCAGAACAAAATCCGGCTTGAATGTAAGAAACGCCGCATCCGCCTCAATGATTTCTTCACCACCTTCGACCGCCTTCACACCAAGCGCTGCACCAAGTCTCAGTTCTACCGTGCCCTCACCATCTCGAACATCACCCTGACCACCGACGAAGTCGACATGCTCGTCAACAGGTACGAGGTGCCCGCGGACATGATGCCCGACGGGAAGAGCGATATGGTGAACTACAAGAAGTTCTGCGATCAGATCGACAAGGTGTTCGCCGTTCGAGGGCTGGAGAAGAATCCTACCAAGCAGGTTAAGTTGGCCTTGGAGGATGTGGGCGAGCCCACATTGGGGCCTGGCAATCCATTGATCAGCGCTGTCGAGTCAGAGGAGGTCAAAGAGGTGAGAACGTTGTTTGTTTAGTGTGTGTAGTGTCCGAGCGAGCAGGGAGCGAAGCAAGACATATTGGAGTGCTCCTAAATTACTGCAGCAGCTAACCCAATCTTCACAGATCCTCGGCGAATTCAACACGCACTGCGCGACCAGGGGCTACAATGTCAACGTTCTCTTCGGGGACTTTGATAGGAACAACGATGGGCAGATCACCAACGAGCAGTTCATGAGGAACGTCTTCGTCCTTTGCCCCAGTTTGAGCATGTCGCAGGCGGAGCTCATCTGCAAGGCCTACGCGGCCCCCATGGGAATGAACTACCGCAAATTGCACGAACACTGCAACGACATCAACCTTCCCGACGTCGAGGACTCGAGCCTTTTCGGAAGAATCGGGAAGAAGGTCTCCAATATTCAGCTCAATGAGGAGACCCTGAATGAGATCCTCCAGTTCTTCGCCATGAAGTTTGCGCAGGTGAGGCACCGGTTGGAGGGATCGAAACGACGAGGAGGTGGTTGCATTGTCTAACACTGTCTCTGTGCGCAGACTCCCGGAATCAGGATCAGAGACTACTTCGTCAGCTTCGACAAGATGAAGACCGGCGTCATCCGCACTGCCGAGTTCCTTCAGGGTGTCGTGAGGTGCTTCGGCAGCATGACCCTCGTCCAGACCAAGGCCCTCCAGGTCAAGTTCGAGGACCCCAAGTCCGGAACGGTCAACTGGCAGAAGTTCATTGACGCCGTCACCGGCCTTGCCTCCGGGCTCACCTACGACAGGACGCCCGGATTCTGCAAGACCACCGAGCTGACGGAGGAGCAGAAGCAGCAGGTCGCGGATATCCTCAGTGACATGTGCCTCAAGGTCACCAAACACCGCATCATGCTCAAGCCGACCTTCCAGGTGAGATGCGACCAGCAAGAGTTCAGCTCTGTGATGAGGTTAGGGTTCACGCGATTATTTCTAACTCGTTAAAAAATTCACAGGACTTCGACAGGAGGAACGAGGACCACGTCTCCCGAGCGCAGTTCATGCGTGCGCTTTCCCAGTTTGACCTGCTGCCCTCATCCACCTACGCCACTGACGTCCTGTGTCTTGCCTTTTCTCCCACAAGCTACCGTCACTCGGCTGCAAAGTTCGTCAACTACAGAAAATTCCTCGACTACGTCGAGGCCATCGTTAGCATCACAGAAAGGGAGCAGATGGCGCTTTCGGCGGACGCGTACAAGGGCGTGCCCCGGCATTTGCGCTCGGACTTCACTCCGGGAGAGGTCGCCGAACCCACCATCATGTTGGATCCGCGTGGAAGCCCGGTCAATGTGCCGCAGGAGGAGAAGAAGGAGGGGCCCGAGGGGGGGGAGGATTCCCTTGCCGAGTTCGCGGGTTCTTACGACTTCAGTTCCGTCACGAGTTCCCCTTCCAAATTCTCGACGGTCCACACCGGTCGTCCTGACAAGTCCGTTCAGGATTTGATTGGTTACATCCGCAGGAGTGTTTTGAAGAATAGGTGAGTTTGGGCTGGCTGGGTGGGCGGGCGGCTATGGCTCATGTAATTCTACTCTGACACCTTTACAGGATTCGACTAGGAGTTTTCTTCGAGGATCAGGACAAGCTCAGGAGGGGAAAGATCACCAAGGCTCAGTTCCACAGGGGTCTCGCCTCATCCGGCCACAGGATATCGGAGATGGAGGTTGCTCAGCTTGCCGCCGAGTACTCCTCTTTGGACGATGTTGATGGCGATGGCGTCCCTTTCGTGAATTGGAAGGAGTTCGTCGCCGACATTGACTCCGTCTTTGCCGTTCCGGACCTGGAGTCCAACCCTAACTGCGACGTGGTCTCCACCCTTCGAGGCCTTCGCGCCGCCGGAGAGGAGGCCACTACCTTCCCCGAATTCACCGACGAGCAGAACGCGCAGCTTGCCTCCTTCTTGGTCACATTCAGCAATGAAGTGACGAAGAAGTGCATCGACCTGTTCCCTCCGTTTGAAGACTTCGATCGCTTCCACCGCGGCACCGTCACCTCGAACATGTTCGCGAGGGTCCTGTCCGGCCTCGGCTTCTACCCCGGGGAGGAGGTCTTCGAGCTCCTGGCGGAGAAGTTCAAGGACCAGCCCGTTGACAGCCAGAAGGACGTCAGCTACAAGGCCTTCATTGCAATTTTGGAGATGATCGCCAACGGCGCCGACCCCATGAACGTGCCCAGCGCGATGGAGGTGAGAAAGTGAAGAGCCGCCGAGCCAAGGTTCTTCATCGTTTCTAACGTCTCGCTGCTTCGCTCGTCGCAGTACCGCAACGCCCTGACCGCCGACACCGTCGTGCCCTTCGACGCGAGTCAGTACGTCGAGAAGAGCCCCACAAAGCCTCAAGGGTTCTACGACGCCAAGGTCGGGGACGTCAACGACACGCTAGAGGAAGTCAAGAGGCAGATCGACTTCAACCAGGTCAGGCTTGCTGATTTTTTGGCCGACGGGGATAGGTTGAGGAGTGGGTGCTTGACGACGAGCAAGTTCAGGAACGGCTTGAGCAGGGCGGGAGTTCAGGTGAGAAAGCGGAGGCCAGCCCAACGACATAAGCGGAACGCCAACCCAACGACATAAACATTCTGCATCTAACCCCAATCCTTCACACCTCTCTTAGCTGAGCTCCACAGAACTTCTCGCCTTGGAGTTAGCCTTCAAAAGCACCAAGAGAAGCGACACCGTCGCCTGGCGCTCCTTCCTCGACGCCGTGGACAACGCAGCGATCCTTAGCAAGCAAGAGCCGGAGGATTCTGGAGTTGATTTAGGGGAGCTGTATGGGATCATAGACAAAATCAAGGAAATCGTTGAGAACAGGAGGCTTAACTTGAAGCCTTACTTCCAGGTGAGAGAAAGAGAGAGAGAGAATTAAAATATTTTCCTGCTCGTGTTTCACGTTCTAACATTACAAAATAAAACAACGTTCCCTAGGACTTCGACCGCGCTCACTTCCAGCAGATAACCCAGAACCAGTTCTCCGCTGTAATGTCTACCCTTTCGATCCCTCTTAGCCAGAGGGAGCTTTCGGTGCTGTTCACGGCTTTCATGGTTATGGAGGGTAAGAAACCAACGACGAGGGTCGCGTATAAGGCGTTTATTAAGAGGGTGGATGTTAACGAAGATGCATGAAGGTGTTTTGTTGGGGGTTTTGTTCTAGGGAGGGAGGGAGGGGGGGTTTTGATTGGACGGGAGGGGGGATGAATTTAGGGCATAGACAAGACAAAAGGGATGATTTGTAAATTCGAAGTCGTTTTAAATTACTTCATATGTTATTCATTTATTAAAAGGGGTAACTCTTATAGGGCGAGCCATCCGCTTTAGTCGGCGACCGTATCTCATGTTCCAATCTCATTATGTGACGACTTGTTTTCGGGTCAACTATGTTGAGGACTCGGAACATGCACTGTTCTTTCGCGTCGGCGAGGGAGTGGGCTTGGCGCTTGAAACGTGGGTTGATGTAGTTAAGGTGGGAGGCTGGGCATGGACGTTGGGGGGGAAGAGACGAGTTAGATTGCGAAGAGAAGAGAAGAGAAGAGAAGATGACGTATTGTAGATTCACATCCGTTTTACTAACCTCGCTTCCAAACATCCTCAAGGTCGTTCACGTAGAGGCTGATGTGGGGGCCAGTCCCGTCAACATAGTCGGAATTAGATGTAATCGGTCCGACTTTAAAGTTGAGAGACTGGTGCGGTCCGAACGGGACTTTGAGAATATTCTCGCCGTTCTCATTTGGTGTAATTTGTGACTCAGTTCGGAACGTCTTTTCGTAGAAGCGCTTAATGCCTTTGAGGTCGTCCTCTGATTTAACGTTGAGCTCTATGGCCTTGATTCCGTTTATTGTGGGGGAGGGGGAGGAGCCTGACTGGACTCCGCGAGGGTCAGGAGGGGACACTTCGAGCTTGAAAGTGTTGCCGTAAGGGCAGTGGAGGGTTGTTGTTGAGGAGGAGACGTTGGCGTTCTTTTGGATTGTTCGGAGCGCCTAAGATGGGAATCAGGTTGATGTAGTTAGTGATATAGTGTAGTGGAGTGCAAGTGCGAATGGAAACGTCTGAGAACGTATCTTATCTTACTCACTTCTTCACTCTTAACATTTAGTACAACTCTGCCGTCTATAACCTGCGGATGAGGCTTCCCTTCACTGAGGTGAAACTGCGATGCTCCTCCATTCACCCAAACAGTCCCATATTTCTTGGAGACATTATCAATCTTTCGAGAATCAAGTGTCATACCTAATGTTGAAACGTAGAAGTTTAGGAGAGAACAGTGTGTATTCTGTGCGTGATTGATGTTAAGGTGATCTAGGACTATTATGTTGGAGGCAGAAAGCGAGGTGGAGGCAGAGATGGAAGATAAAGAATTATGAAATACACGGTGGGAAATACGCATTTTGAAAGCGACTGATGGAGATGGATAGACGCATACTAGCAGTATCAAAGATACCAAAGGAATCATTCGTCGTTCCGTTTAAGAAGAGTTATTGGGTTATTGCTCTCAAATGTTCTCATTTCGGCTGGAAAACATCCCAAACAAAAACGAAACATTGTGACGTACGCATAACTATTTTTATTTACTGCTTGAGGCTACCAATAGCTAGCTCCGTATTCATCCAAAGTCCCAATCTGTAAACTGTTCGTTCCGTAATAATCGATTTATCAACACTTGAACCGCCCCACAGAAAAACACTCTGCTCCACTCCCATGTTCGGTTCCCTCTTTAAAACCTCGTACGCTTCCGAGACCTTCAATTTCTTCTCCTCAATCAACACACCATCCTCACCTTCCTTCAACGTCGAGTTGCTCTCCTCGCCTTCTGCTGCGACGGATTTCGATAAGACCGGGGAGGTAGTTTGGCCCGTTTCCGTGCTCTTATCTCAGTTTTTAATCACCTACGAAGGACTTAGACAGCGACTTCAAGATGGAGAAGGGTGTAATGCTGAGACGCCTCTTAGAATGCTGGAGCTTGGGAGTGGGGTAGGGCTTCCTAGCGCTACGCTGCTTGAATTTTATGATCATTTTAGAGGTAGATTGGTGTTGCGAGCCACTGACGGTCACGAGGCTTTCATTTCGACGGAAAATGGAGAGCCGGGGATACTGTCAGTGAATGTAGGAAAGTACGGGCCAAATGTGAAGGCGCTGCCTCTGTTGTGGGGGAAGAAGAAGGATGCATTGGACGCACTGTCGTCCCTTCCGGGAAGCGCTGGCCCAAGCTACGATGTTATTTTCGCAGCTGACGTTGTGCAGGTGAGGAGGGGAGCGAGATCATTAGACATCAAAGACATCACAGTACGTTCTCACTTCTAATAAACTCGATGCTCGTTGCTTTGCAGTGGGGTGCGGTGGTCGAGCCGCTCGCTATGACAGTTCACGCGCTTCTTCATCCCGGGCAGGAGGGGGCACGGAGGGTGAAGAAATTCCCACCAGTTTTTTACCTGGGCATCGTGGAGAGGGATGACGGAGCGCTCAAGAGGAAATTCTTTTCCTTGCTGCAATCGTACGGGTTCTCAGAGGCCCGGAAGATCAATTACGAGGAGTATCTGAGTAGAGATCTAGGCGCTGGAGATGAAGCCTTTCTGTTCCCACCAAAAGGATCAGAGTTCGGGGGAAGAGTCTGCATGATTTACGAGATATCTTTGATTAATCTAGAACCGAAGCCAGTGCTGCTGCAGCGAGATCAAATACTGTCTACGGGATATGAAGCAACGCTGACGCTCCCATGCGTAAATGCGAATTTTTCATAAGTGACTTTGTATTTGAAAACAGACAGTAATCCTAATTGAATTTGTCAAATCCTTTTCCCTTCTTTGAGCAGGGCAATGCAAGTGTAGTCCTACAGCTTAAATAGCACGAGACAACTGAGATGTTGTTTGGTATTTAGAAGGCGAGCTGCCTCTTTCTACTTCAGCCCTGGTCCTCATCATCACCTCCCTGACTGATCAGGATCTATCCTTGACCCGTTCCTTAGTGCAAGGTGAACCATACTAGTATCCCTCACTATATCTTCGCCGTCTTCGTAAAATTCCGTAACTTGACCTTTGAATGATTTATGGAAATATGTTGGTCATATTATTCATTTCAAGACCTCTAAGAGGGATAACTTGATAATTATAAAGACCAAAAAATGTTTAGAGAAATCTTTTTTGGAAAAAAAATTTAAATCATTTTTTGTCCTTTTGAGTGGCAAATTATTCCTCTAAGAGATCTTAAAGTGAAGAATATGATAATATTTAAGAAAATATATAATTTTTAAAAATCACAAAAGAAGGCCTTTTTTTGAAAAATATACTATATTTCTGAGCTATTAAAGGCCTTAGGGTGAAAAATATGACCATAATCGACCACTAAAATCCTTTTGACGTGAGATGAAATTCTCTCGAAAGTTTTCTTTTACTGTGAACGTCCGCTTCTTCTGACCTTGTGTGTGAACATTTAAGTGATCCTCTTACGCTCCGTTGATGCCCGAGAATGTGAAGGACTGTTGGAAGGTTGAAGCAAAACGCAGCCACCCCAGTATCTTGAAGATGTTCGGTCTTGTGATTGTATGCGTTGGAGTAACAGTATTGCTCTTCTTCGTTTTCCTCCTTCTCGTCATTCACTCTGCATCAACTAAGTGGGCACAATGGCTCTGGTTCACCGCGGCCATACTCGGTTTCATTTTCGTCGACGCATATGCCGTGCAATGCCTGAGCGGCGAAGACGGCGACATAACCCTAACAGCGGATTCTTCAGATCGACTTCCAAGCAAACGAAAGATGAAGTTGACGACAAAGCAAACGAAACCGAAAGTGGCGACGAAGAAAACCCAGCAGAAGAAGAGGTAGTGTCCTCTCCAGTCCATTCAATCGAAAAGGAAAGCAACAACAGCAACACCCCAGCCCTACCCCCACCCCCACCGATAAAGTAATTGAGCTGATGGAAGTAAATCAACCGAGCCGCCGCCCCCACGACCACACCCACAAGCGCCCGTCAATGATCCGAAATCCCTCGAGCAAGCCCTCAGTACCAGTATCCACCCTAGCGAGGAAATTCGAAGCTCCCAAGAGCACCGCTCTCTAAAGTAAAACCACGAACTTCTTTTTGTGTTCAACCAAATCATTTCATTTCTCATCATTTTCGTCGGAATTTCGTATCTGCCTCTTGATAGCACCTTTCTGCTTCCTCCACAGTCTCGAACGTCCCCAGCACTCTATATTTTCCACCAATTGTGATGCCCGCAGAGTATCCTATTCCATCGTACTCGACCCCTTTGGGCAGCTCCCCTGCCTTTCTGTCTCCCTCCTTCACGTCCTCCTTCACCTCCTCGCCGCCTCTGCTCCCCCCGCTAACCCGCTCGATCAACTCCACTTCGCTTCCGCGCTTCTCCTCCCCCCCCCCCTCCCCCTCCCCCTCCCCATCCATGTCTATCTCGTCCCACCGAACCGGCGAGCCTACGCATGCAATCTCCTGCCCGAAACTGTCCACCT
>BRXX01000497.1:31493-57683 GCA_030267905.1 Triparma verrucosa
CCCCCCCCCCACCATCCCCACCACCGCCCTCCCCAACGGCAATCACGTAGCTTCCCTCCTCCATCTCCCTAAAATTCTTCGGCCCAGCCGCCGCCTCGTCACAAATAAGTCTACCATCCACCTTCAACTCATACCCCGATTTCCTCCTCAGTAACCCCCCTCCCACTCCCCCCTTCTTCTTAGGCTCAAACTCTAGCTTGTAGCCTGAGTAGTTCGTGAAGCACCTTCTCTCGTTGAAGCTGCTAAAAGTACTGGTAGGGTGCATGTGCCTCACCCTGACCTCCATCCCGTTCACCGTCACAAAGTCTGACCCATCGTAAGTTATCAAAGTGGGGGGCCCTTCCTCTAGCTGAAGCGACCAAGTTTGCTGTGAGGGCATTTCTACGACCGCGCCTACGACCGCCAAATAATAAATAGCAAGGTCGTATTCCTTCCTGCGTGCGTAGCCCCATTCCCAAATTTCAAATTACGTTAGACATGAATATTATTGTCCACGACTTCTTCGAACAATTTCATTCAACACCACAACACCGCGACAGCCTCGACCCCAACCTTCCCCATCTCGCCTGACTTTAACCCACCTGCGATTAATAAAGTTTTTACACGTTAACTCCCCTATATGGGCTCTCCCCTCTCTCCTTCTTTTCCTTCTTTTCAGAGATTTTGCAAATAAAGGAGGAGGAGATAGGGGTCAGTTGGGTCTGCTTCACATTTTCAATCTTCCCTCATCCCCTTCACCGAATCAAAACATTTAAACCCGTCGCGCCCCTTTAAAAGCAATGCCCCCGATGGAAGAGTCGAAGGCAGGCGCCGTCGAGGCCAGTATCGAGCTGGAACATGCTATTGGTAAGTCTGTTTGGTTTGAGATGAAACGACCTTTAGTCACCTCAAAAAGTACTCCTTTCTTGCGTCCGATCCGCGAATTCGTCGCGCCATCTCTCTGAGCTATTCGATCACTCCCTTGGCAGCAGCTGAATGCTCGCTTCTTGACCTCGTAAAAATGCCATTTTGTTCAACAAACAACATCTGCTAACGGCCTGAACCCACTTCGTCCCCCTCCAATGCCACCCTCTTCGACAGGCTTCTCAGGTACTCCGGGATGCCTCTTCTACCACCCTAGCGGGGAGCACTTTGTCTTCGCCGCTGGAGGAACTGTCGTAATCCAGGTGAGATCATATCCTCCTCTCCCCAATGTCCCCCCCTCATTTCCAATTACCTTCAGCTCACCCCCCCGCCCCTCACCCCCTTCAATCTTCAGAGCTTCCTCGACCCCCACGACCAGCATTTCCTCTCAGGCCACACGGGCCCGATAACCTGCATGTGCATGTCAAAGTCCGGCCGTTACTTCGCCTCCGGCCAGAATGGGGAGGATTCCGATGTCCTCGTCTGGGACTTTGAGAGCAAGAAGATGCTCTACAGGTTGAGCGAGCACGGTAAGGAGAGCGAGACAAAACGCAAGCACAACTACCGCCGCCAACACCATCACTATCGGCACCACCACCGCTACTAACGCCGCCCCCCTCCCACCCACCTTTCCCACCCCCACCTCAGACCACGGAGTGAAGTGCATCTCATTCTCTGACGATGAGCTTCTCCTCTGCACCGTCGGAATCGACTCTGACAAGAAGATGATAATATGGGACCTCTCGAATGGGTACATCGTTTGCAACCAAAAGTCCAACCCTCAGCCGACTAACTGTGTCACCTGGGGTGGGATGGTTAAGGACATTAAGAGAAGGTGAGAGAAGATAGTCAGTCAAGTCAACACATCACGTGAATGCTCTCGGTCCGCTTCGCGTCCCTCGGTAATCAATCTAACTCAAACCCACGCAGGGATACGGATAAATATTTACTGGTCACGAGCGGCGCCAAGACGAGCGTATTGTGGGAGCTAGACCCGTTCCTCGGGGAGCTCACTGCGGAGCAGGTGAGAAAACTACCCTCTACTGTCGGTACATATTTTCGTCGTCGACGCATTTCCAGCTCGTCGCTTCTCTCCTACGATTCTCGCTTCGCTCCCTCGGTCCTCACCCCCACCTTCACCCCCACCACTCTCGTCACAGGTCCACACCACAGGAAGGGGAGAGCAAGTCAGGGAAAATACTATCGTCGACTTTTCGGGCGACAAGGAGACAATTTATTGTGGAACGACCAGTGGAGACTTCGGCCTGATCAATGTTCGGTTAAAGAAGCTTATGAAGACGGTCCCTGCCTGCAGGCTGGGAATTCTGTCTCTGCTTTCTTGGCCCGAGGGAGTCATCTGCGGAGGAGGAGGTGAGAGAAGCTGCGGAATCTGAAATGAAAGTTCGTCATCACCGCCACATACATTATCCTAACTCGTTGCTTCGCTCCTCAAAAGACGGCACCATCACCACTTTCGACAGCAGGCTCATCGACAGGCAGCAGTGCAAGCTGGACGGGCCTGTCATCGCCATGAGCTTCTCGCCCGACAAGGCAGAGCTTGTCGCGGGAACAAGCACAGGATTCGTGTACCGAGTCAGGCTCGAGGGACTGCAAACGTTGCTCGTGTGTGAGAACCACTGCGCTCACGTCAAGTGCGTGGCTTACGCGCCCGAGTCCAGCGACAAGTTCGCCACCGCCTCCATGGACAACACGATCCGCATCTGGGATGCCGGGGACTACACCGTGCTGACGACGGCCACGGTTAAGGACGCCGGGGCGCCGACATGTCTCGTCTACAGCTTGGACATGCTAATTACTGGGTGGGAGGATGGAAAGATTAGGGCCCACGACGTGGACTCCGGGAGTCCTCTTTGGATCATCGACAACGCCCACCGGGGCGGGGTCACGGCCCTGGCTCTGAGCCACAACCAGCGATTTATTTTGACCGGAGGGAAGGAGGGGGAGGTTAGAGTTTGGGAGCTGAGAACCCGAGAGCTCGTCTCCCACCTCAAGGAGCACACCCTCCCGGTGCGGTCAATTGCCCTCTACGAGGACAACTTCCACGCCATTAGCTGTAGTAGGGACAGGTCCTTCCTCTGCTGGGACCTGCGTTCGGAGAGAAAGATCACAAGCCACCAGCAGAGGATGGGAGGCATCAACAGCGTTGCGCTCAGCAAGGATCAGACAGTGGTGTTGACTGTGGGGCAGGAGAGGCGCGTGACGAGCTGGGATCTCCGGGACCAGAACCCCACCAACGTCCGAGACCTATCCCCCAACCTCGACGACGAGGCCATGACCATCGCCCTCTCCCACGACGGAACCCTCTTTGCCACTGCCGGGACTAGCATGTTGATCAAGCTTTGGGATCTTGCCACTCTCGAGCTTCTCGCCGTTGGCGAGGGGCACAGCGGACTAGTCAACGACCTCAAATTCTCGCCCGACGACCGACAGATCGTATCAGTCGGCGACGACGGGAACGTGTTTGTTTGGAATTGTTATGTGTAGTGATAGATAAATGGGAGGGAAAGAAGAACAAAATACAGCAACGACGAAAATGGAAACTCTTTTTTTCGGTGAAAATGCTTCTCTTTTTGATTTGTTTCTTCGTAAGTGCCTTTTCGAACGCCACTCTCTTCCCCGTTCCAGTTTATATAATCTAATTTACATAGTGTTCGTTCATTGTGTATCCTTCTTTCCCCCCCCACCCCAACCCCCCAACTCCCCAACCCCCCACCCCCACCACCCCCTCTAGTATTTTTTCGCCGTTAAAGCAATCCGGGAGAGAAGTCAAAGAAGTCACCATGATTTTCGCTTTTTCTTCCCTTGATCTTCTTGAACTTTGTTCCTCGTCCTTTCATCTTTTCTTTCTTTACTTCTTCGGCATGCTCTTTTTCGGCTTTTAAATCATCGCATTCGGAGACCGTTGTGACGGTTTTAAGGTTCCAGAGGCTCTGGCGACCTCTCCGCTTGGGTTCGACCTCGGGATTCTTAATCTCTTCTAGCTCAACTTGCTGTTCGTGGTGGAGATCCTCCAAAAATTTATCATCGCCATACAACTGATACAGGCGCCTTCCGACGTCGCTCATGATGAGGATCCACCACAAGAAGTACACACATTGCAGCAAAAACCTATGGGTCCCCATCAACTCTTGGATATCGCCTTCCAGGTAATAGACCGTCGATTTACCTCTCGTTCCAAACATGTAAAGGCAGATCATCGACGTCGTCATGAACATCAAGAGCTGATAGACGTTGAAAGGGTTCATCTTTAACTTGCTTATTCTTTCTATCGTCAACTCGTCCTCACTATACCTCGCGAACACTCCGTTTCCCCATGCCATTACAAGCATCATTGCTATTTGGAAAGTAAGGCACTTGGTGCCAGCTCGAATTCGACCGCAGTACGTTCCATCGCCAACCGTCACAACATTGAAGTCAGGGTGGTCTGGATCGTCATCTTCATATGCTCGGAGAATGCATCCAATGTACTCCATTTGAAGGAAGATAATCGGAGTCAACTGTGTTAAAGAGACGATTCCCATGTTCATGATGTGCTTCTTGAGCTCGACTGGAGCGTAGTTGGCAATGAGTGCGTTTTTGGCCTTGATAAGGAGCAACATGCCTGAGAAAACCATGGACCCAAGAATGTAATTTATCACGTCTCCTTCAACTGCGTTAATTCCAGGTATATAGTTATACATGCTCTGCTTAGCAGTCAAAAAAATCACACATAGCGCCTCTAAGACGCGACGATAGATATTGTTATGAGTATCTTTGTTGAGGTTGCCGCAAACCACGATGAGTCCCATTATATAACCGAGGTCAGTAGTAGCCATCGAGTACGCGTACCAGTATCCCGCATCCCTTGAAGCTTGCGTATCCGTGGAATTGTAGTACGCAGAGGGTGCATAGTCTTTTTGGTCTACTGTTGTTTCGCTTTTCCATTCACCTCTTACCAACTCAGGTGCTTCGAAAACCAAATACATCGTCAAGGAAAATGTGAACACTATGATTAGGAAAGCCATGTCGCTGTATACTCGGCTAATTCTGATGTCGTGGTCGCCTTTTGACACCCTGTACGCGCTTTCTATCCTGCGTACCATCGCGGTCTCAGTTTTAACCAAGACGTCTTCGAGCACGTGGTCGCTCCTGTGCTGCTTCCGCCTACTACGTTCGGACATTTCCCCCAAGAGTATTTTCCGGCTTTCTCTGTAAACGTAAAACGCCTGCATGAAATAATTAATCATCCAAAGGGCAAATATCAAAATTTGGCAGTTTAGTGTCGAGTCGAATGTGGCGTCTATTGCAAATTGCGGTGGAGCTTCGTGGCCGTCCGAGCACTTAAACTCATGATCGTCAAGGATTAAAGGCGTCGCATCAGTTATATTGAACTTCCCGCAATCTACCAAGCCATCCATAACTCCATTATCATCTATGTCGCGAGGCCTCATTCCGAAGACAGCAAATGCTAAAAGCGACGCTAGGCTTAAGAACATGAATTGGACGATTAGACTGAAAGGCGCTGTAAAATTCAACATGTCATCGTAGGTCCACGTGTGGATCGTAAACCCGAAGAGAAGGTAGTAGGTGTACAACAGAACTAAATGGACCTGGACAGTGAAGTTCGATTGAATTAGCGCATAGCACCCTCTATAGCTATGCGTATGCACGCAACCCGTCCCCTCGGCAAAGAGGAAGCAAGCTGGTGCAAGCAGGGCGGCTGCTTGGACGAATAGATTACTGATGTGCCCCAGGACTTGTCTTTCACCGTAAATTTCCTGGTCAGATAGAAGGTTGAAGCATTTGTTTACAACGGGGTAGAAGCATGTGGCCAGCACAAATACGAAGAAATTGTTGTAGCTGTATTGACGAAAAATTCTTTTCTCCGTCATTCCCGCCTCCTCCTCCCACTTGCTCATGATGTAGCACCCTATTGAAATGAGTAAGTTCTGAAGGGGGAGAAAGGCGTAGACTATTTTCTTCTTCCGCTCCTTGGAACGCGGCCTGCTCATGAAGAAAAGACCTACATTGCCGAAGAGAATCGTCCACGTGGAAAGGAAGACAGCGTACATGTTTTCAGCCGTTCTGGCCCATTTGCTAGTAGGGGTTCCTTCCTTCAAAGCTAAAATTGATGATATCAAGAAAGGTATACTAACACCGACGCAGAGGCCCACCGCAGTCACGAGCATTGCCAGTCGCATGATGGGGGCCACCGCTAGGGTCTTACGAGTCTTTATGCGCATGTGCATCCAGTGCAAAATCTGTCCAACCCTTGTCTTGCTAACTTTCTGCTCGTCTTTCGTCATGCCCATGATTGCGACTACGAGGAATAATAGCAACTTAGTAGCACTGTTCGCAGCCAAACGCCAAAGTCTACTTCTCTTGCCGAACATATCTTCGTCTTCTCGATCACCATAGTCTGGATTGACGTATGAACACCAGTCCGACGTCGAGATTTCGTCAGAGGAGGCGAAGATTAATAGGGAGACACCGCCAGCAAGCGCAAAAATTATCAACTGAATCTGGTCGCGAAACAGCATGTCAAATTGCATAATGTGGACGTAATTGTATCGGAGCTTTCCAAGAGGTACGGCGTAAATCTTTAAGATCGCAAAGATGACAAAAAGGAGACTAAATGTCTCACTCGAGTGGACGATGTCCTCGCACTCGCCTGGGCCGGCGACGCAAAGCTTTTCTGTGATCACCGCAGCAGTGCATTTGTCAGCACCTTGTTCGGCGACGTACTGGTAGCAGTAGGGCGGCATGGGGTCGCCCTGTTTCAAATTCTTCTCCGCCCAGTTCATCTCTTCGCGACGCACACGGTGTAAACAACCATAAGTGTCAAAAGAGAAGTAAACGATTGTCAGAAATGTGGCGAATCCGACTTTTGGAAGCTCTGTGAGGACTAGGTCTCTGAACTTCGTCTCTGTGAGCCTGAGCTTCTCGTAATTTTCAGCGTGAATGTGCGAGTTGTCCATGTTGGTGGTGGACGATCTTGAAAATCCTCGCGACAAAGAATTTGACCCCAGGTTGCTATTTTTCTTGGCTCGCGCACTTGCCCTCTCGGAGGGTAGATCTTGTTTCGTTCCGTCGGGGACAGTGACTGACATTTTTACGCGTTGGCGGTACAAAATTCGCCCCACTGGTACCATAAGAATGATAGTAATAATGCCGCCAACCCCCTTTGCAAGGTCCCCTTGACTGAAAGCAGCGATACAGAGGGCTATCCTCTGAGCCAGGATGTTAAGGCAAGTGAACGCCAAATTTGGCGAGTGGCGAGTGGAAGCTATGAATTCCCGGTTTGATATCCCTCCCTCTTTGTCGAGGTGACGGGCGATGTTATCAGTACCGAGCTGTGAGCGAAAAACGAAGTGAATAGTTAGCTTTGGCAGGTTATTTGGTAAAATCACAACCCGCAGGAATCCTTCGCTTACCATGACGAGGCAAACTGCAAGAACTGAGTAAGGCGTCAAGAGCTTGCAGTACAACTCATATTTGAGAACGCTCGGCTCTCGAGCATATAATATGCTGAAGAATGTAACGCAGCTGGTCAAGATGTGGAGTATAATTGCAAAAAAGGGATGGAACCTGTGGTCGCACGGAGGAGGGCGTGTCAACTTCATAAATAGGAGAAGCACAGGTTACGTGTTAGAATATTACAGGTAAGAGGAGGGGGGAGATTAAGTGGAGGGAAGCTCACCTCCGCCACACTTTCATCCAGTCCAAGGTTAAAATTTTGATCGTCATCTTTATCGCTGTCGGACTCGCTGTCTGGGTTCCATTCTACCTTAGCCCCATCATCAAAAACCGTCGACCTCTTCACACCCCTTTCTCTGTCCCTAAGTTCTACTTCGTCGTGTGCGCTTAACGAAGCCTTCGACTTCAACGCGTCCTTGAAAGAGAAGGATCTGTCGAGCACCTCCGGGCTCTCGAAGTTGTCATTTTCCTCTTCCGAATCGAAGTCGCTGTCATCGCCACTGATGGCGCTGATGAGCTTTTTCTTCCTGTCAACCTGCGGGGGAGGGTCTTGCTTCGGGGGAGGGTCTTGCTTCAGGAGGGGAGGGGGAGAAGGCTCAAGGCTTGGCCTTGGGGGAGGAGGCTCAGGAGGAGGCTCAAGGCTCGGCCTCGGGGGAGGAGGCTCAGGAGGAGGCTCAAGGCTCGGCCTCGGGGGAGGGGGGATCTTGCTGGGACCGAAAAAAGAGGCTGCGGCGGCGGAAACTCTGGGCGCGAAGGTTAGCAACCGCTTAACATGAAAGGGCCTCTTGGCGGCTAGCTTACCTCCTACTCGCTCTCCTGATCTTTCCCTCCTCCTTCTTCTTCTTAGTTTCGACTTTCGCTTGCGGAGCAGCCTTCTTGAAGCTACTTTGCCTAGGAACGGGCGCTTTGACCTTCGGCCGTATTCTCTTTGGCGCATCAGGGTCAACAGTTGTTGGGTCATCACCCCCCTGCCTAGTGAGGGGGTTCATCTGGGGAGCGGAAGCTTTATTGTCGTTCCTGGAACTCTTGGACGAGCGGGGTCCGTCCGCACTCGATTTCATGAGAAATTTAGGGTCGTCAGGGTGGTCGACGCGAAGCCCAGGATAATAATTGCGATAAAGTCCTTCCAGTAAAAAATTCTGCATTCACCCATTTCCTGAGCAGTTGACTTTGTCTGCGTGAAATATACCATGATTTTGAAAGTGATCCTCCCCTTCTTAATCTGCATCAGTATCGTCACTGCATCTTGCCCCGAAGGTCCGTGGACTGAAAGTATTATTGTGGCTATCCGGGAGAGCAAGGTGAGGCCATTTTCATTTTAATTTTTCACATGGGTTGATGGAGCTGGAGGTCTTACCCGCCGACAAACAAAATGAACGTTCCCTCCAGCTTACCGCAGAATCCCCGCTCATATTTGGAGAGAATGCTAAATATTTGGACGAAGAATGTCTCGGTCACGACGGATCTATGACGCCTATCATGCTGGCTGCTAAGGTTGGTTCGAAGCCCTCCGTGATCAAAGCTTTGATCTCCGCCGGGGCATCCATATCACACAAGCACCGTTCTGGCACTACCGCCATAATGTTTGCCGCACGGGAAGGCGAGCGGGAGGCTCTTAAGGCTTTGCTCGAGCACGCTCAAAAGCTCGGTACTGTCGACTCGGAGCTAACCTCCGTCGACGAGCACGGCAACACCCCCCTCCACCTCTCAGCCCTCCAATCGAGCTGCCCGAGCTGCGCCTCCATAATGTTCCTCTCCACTCCCTCTCGCTCATTCTCGGTCCTCTCCAACGCAAACGGCAACACCCCCCTCCAGATTGCATCATTCTACGCCGTCTCTTCGCACTTCGTTGACTTGCTCTTATCAGAGAAAACCGTCAAAGATGCCATAGATCAACCGGCTTCCACCAACGGAAGAACAGCTTTAATGCTCGCCGTGTCTGCTAACGCCGACCACAACGTAATTTCATTGATTAAAAACGGAGCCGACCCTAACTTTTCAAGTGGAGGTGTCACGGCGATTGAACTAGCGAAGGAGAAAGGGATGGATCATTTGATACCGATTATGTCAAAGAGTGTTTCGGAGCTGTAGGGTGTCGTTTATTTTCGAACATAATAAAAAAAGGTAAAATAAGAAACTCATTTTTGTCCTTCACACGAAAACAATGTTTGTTCTTCCTAAAACCTAAAACCCCCTTACCCCCCCCTCCCCCCCCATTTTAATTCCAAGTCGAGTTCCTATGTCCTCCCCTCCCCCTCCCCACCGCCCCCTGCATATTAAACGCGTCAAAAGCCCCGAAATTACCTTGCTGTACATTAGGATTAACCCCCCTCCCCATCCCACCATTATTCTTACGTAACCCGTCTTGCTTAACCTTTATGTCAGCTTCTTTAGTGGCGGTTAAAACACTTGAGTTATCGTGAGAACCGAAAGGATCATGCACGGCAGTGTTAACAGCCACGGGGGCGCTTACGCCTCGGTTGGTACGGGGGGGAACGGAGAGACCTATGGTTAAGAGTTCGTCGGTGTCGGAGGTGGGAGCGTTTAGGAAGTCGGAGGGGGGGGGGGAGGAGGGGGTGACGTCGAAGAGGAGGGTCTCTTCGGGGATTTGAGGGGGGAGGGAGGCGACGGTTGGGGAGGGGGTTGGGTCGAGGGAGGGGCGGGGGGGGGAACGGGATGTGGGAGGGGCGGGGTTAGGATTGGAGACGGAACGCTGTTGAGGTGCGGGGGCCGTTGTTCGGGGTTGACTGTGGGGATGACTATCGTTTGATCCGGTACTTTCTAGACGTGTTAACTTAGCTACTATGACCTCCCCTTGTTGCGGTGACTTGAACGTCGGTATAGTAGAATCAGTCGATACAACATCAAGCCAAACATGCCCTTTTCCAAGGTTAGTCTTCAAGCGCCAGTGGAAGTCGCCAGGGAGAGGAAAGTGCCGCTGTAAATCATTTAATGTGAAGGGACCGCTGCTCGGATGCTGGAAGATGTTGGGATGAGTTTCGTCATCACCGTCGCTAGGAATAAAGTATCTTTAATTTAAAGGATTAGATTAGAGAGGAGTGAGCGATGGATAGCGAGCGATGGATTAGCGATTAGCGACGGATTAGATTTGGTGGTGGACGTGTGCCGGGGCACGGCGTGACACTGGCGCTCGGCTTCTGTTTGATTCCACCTGCCTCTAATCTATAAATGACGCCACCGGCAGACGCCAACATGAACCGGTCCATCACAGCAGCACACGACCAAGTTTTGACCGCACGGCTTCGCGCCCTCGATCCTCAGCGCCTCGCTCGGCACACCTGCGGGATCTCTCCGCGTCTATGGCTGTCGTGGGCGCTTGCGCTCCGCGTCCCATTGCGTAACAGGCTGTCCGGTGGCTAATAAATGCCTTGGAAGACACAATTCACCGACGTAGACGTCAAAAACGTGTCGGCGACAACGACCGAACTGTATGATGCTTCAAATGTGCAGGCTAGAGCGTTGGAGCGCTTGAAATTGGAGAACAAATAGGGAACAAAAAGGGAACAAATATATGCCAAAACACATCTCCCAAGAGATACACACTAAATATGTTATTAAAACACATATAAGCACGTCGATATTATTCACGGTACCATCACTCTCACAAACCGAACGTATAAACCTTAACGCACCGTATAGCAGTCATGAATGGGCAAATAAATAAAAGAGAAGCAAAACGCTGGCAGCCTCCCCAGAAGAACTTTGATTGAAAACTTAACGCGACATTATTTTAAGACGTAATTTCCTGCTGTGCCAGATACATTCTTTCAAACAATAACCCCTGCACCCCCCCCTCCTTTCTTAAATAATCATAAAATCTCCCCCTCTTCACACTCTCCAACTGTCTCCTCTCCAAAATGTCAGTAATGGGTCTCCCCGTCGTCGCCCCCAACCAGAAAAAACGCCCCCCTCAAGCTCCCATACAACCATGGAATCAGAGTGTCGTTGAGAAAGGTGTTTGTTTAGTTACTTTAGGTGAGAGAGAGAGAGAGAGAGAGACTGTTCTTACGCGAGAATCACCAGAACCGTAGTACGAACAAAAGCATACAGTTTGTACTGTTAAATCTCAGGGTTTGTATCGAATGAACCAATATTTAACGAACTCTGATCGTTACCACCGCGTTACGTTGTGGCTGGACTTGATGTAGTGCTTTCGTTCTAACAACAGTTTGTTGTTTAAGACGACGTTCGACGTTGTGGAGAGAACTCATTCTAACACCCTCATTTGTTTTTCTCTAACGTTCCTCAAAACGCTTACTCCATTCCCCTCTAACTTAATCTTCAGCCGCTCGGGAAGGTAAATCCTCCGGAATATTCTGCAAAGTAGGTTCGGAAATAACCGTCCTAACCTCCTCCTTATTAATCCCTTCCGAGTCCGTCTCTTGTTTCGCTACCTCCGAGTTCTTTTTTAAGGGAGGTAGCAACCCTGATTGGACGGTTAAATTGAATCCGCAGGTTTGGTGGGAGGTTGTTGGGGGGGGGATGTGTGTTGTTGGTGTTATTAAAGAGAATAGACCGAAATATGAGGATGAGGTGAGAGAGTGTGTGTCGAGCGGAGTCGAAACGACGAGCGACAATGAAAACGGAAAGTGTAACTGGATATTGAAGTGCATGGTGCGACACGTTCGGTGCTGCCAAATTATACAATGTTATTAACGACACGAACGCTCCTTCTATTGCAACTCGCTTCGCGATGTCGCAGGTTACGCCAGGACTAATGGTTGAGTTGGAACCTTTGAAGATTTGTACTGATTTAAGGGAGTACCCGACTGCGGGGGAGAAGGTTGAGTGTATTGCGCATCCTTTTGGGATGGCGAAGGTTAGGATAGATTTGTGGGTTGAGAGTGTTGATTTAGAGGAGGGGGTTATGACGTTCGAGAGGGAGGCGGGGGACGGCTGTCATGGAGCGCCGATTATATATAACGGGGTTTGCGTGGCTGTTTTGGATCAACCGGGGATTGGACCGAAGGCTGATAAGGCGAGGCTTATGAATAAGGTGTTGCCGGAGAAGTATCATGATGACTACGATGCTGAAAAGGAAGTTATGACGTACGACTCCTCTAGGATGAGCAAGGTGAGAGTTTGCCGAAGTGGTCGAGTTTGCCGAAGTGGTCAACACTGTCTCACACAAAATGGCTGCATTTTCTGACCCAATCCATTTTATTTTTATCGCTTCCTACCTACGCCCCGCCCCCCCCACAGGTCGAGTTCGACCACCTTATGCTGGCGAAGAAAAAGAAGGAGGAGGCACAGAAAGGAAAGCTAACCAAGGAGGAGGTTGAGGAGGCAGTGCGAGCTGTTCAGCAGGGAAACTTGGAGAGCCTGATCAAAATGCAGTACAAAGTGGGGATGGACGCGATGCGAAACTGGACAGACTTCAACGGCCGCTCGCTCATCCACTTCTGCTCGTTTTACTCCTGTGCAGGTGAGCCCAGATTATTCCGAAAACGAAACTGCAGCATGCAGTATATCTATCATCTAACCCGATCTTCACATCTCAGTCTCGCTCGCCGGCCTCAGGAGGCAGGGGTACAATATTCACGCGAAGACCAAGCACGGGGATACGGCGGTGCACATTGCGTGCTACCAGGGGGCCATCGATTGCTTGAAGCTGCTTCATAAGTGGGGGGCGTCCCTCGTCACTGCCAACAACTCAGGAGACCGACCGGCCCACAAAGCGGCGCTTAGAGGTCGAGTTGACATCCTAGCGTTTTTACATAATTCCGGAGTGGATATATATTCGCCCTTCAACGGGCAGGGGCTGACCCCGCTGGACCTGGCGAAGGAGAGCGGAACGTGGGAGACGGTGAAGCTCCTGGAGGCTGCGCAGTCTCAGGCCGAGGAGAAAATGAATAAGGCGATGGACGATGGAAACACTTCCGAAATCTTGGCTGGATTGCACGTGCCCGGGTTCTACAAGGTGCCGGAGAACTGGCCGAAACACATGCGCCCAGGACCTGGCACGGCAGAAAATAGGGAAATTCGAACGCGTGAGTCAACGAGGGGAAAAGATTCGACACAATTCGATGAACTTCCTGACACGCGGTTGTACCTGAGGGCGAAGACTCCCCAGGACTCGAAACGCGCGTTGGGCAAGGTCAAGAAGAAGAAAGCCAGAGACGGCGTCGACGATTGGTTTGCCTAAATGACTTTCCTTACTTTTTTCTTACGTGCCATAGGTCCTATTTTCACATGTATTACCTCTCCCTACAGTATACTGTATCTACCCTACAGTATCTTCCCTACTCAGCAAGGTCTTCGTTCTCCTTGCTGAAACCCCTAAAAATATCCTCCAAACTCGTCTGTGAAACTGAGTAGTCCTCGACGTGATACTCAACCTTCGTGTCCTGGATCAAGCGGAAGAGGTCCGCGATTCCGCTGACGTCCTGCTTTTCAATCGAGTAGGAGACGGAAAGCTCGTTGCGCTCACTGATGACAGTGCTGGGGCACGCACCCGTCAAGAATGTGGTGAACTTAGAAACGCGATCTGAGATTTTCGCGAAGTGTAAGATTATTTTGTGTGCAAGTTGAAATATTGCACAAACATCTTCTCACCTTCGACGACCGTGGAAATTCGAGCAACAGCAGCCTCGTCACCGTTGGCGGCGCCCTCCATCGCCTCGTGTTCCGGCTGGATGAAGGCCAGCTTGACCTTGACGAGGTAACCCATCCCGTAACGATCCTTGAGGCGCTGGGCGCTGCCGATGCATGTCAACTTTCCGTCAACCATGATTGTGAGGCGGTGGCACAGGGCCTCGCACTCCTGCGACGAGCGTGAAGACGGAATGTATTGATTGGTGTGAACGAGTCAGAAAGAGTCAGAAGAAGAAACGGAGAAACCAGTCCGTTCACTTCGCGCTTCCAATTATGTCGATCACAAATATCAAAAAAACTAAACTCTAAGTCGTCGCTTCGCTCTTCGGCTCGCCTCACCTCCATGGAGTGCGTAGTCAAGAACATCGTGCACTCGAGCTCGCTAATTGTCTTCCACATCTTCCTACGCGACACGGGATCCATTCCCGTCGACGGCTCGTCAAGGAAGACGACAGGCGGCGCGGCAATCGTCGCGATGGAGAACGAGATCTTCCTCCTCATGCCCCCGCTGTACGATTTGGTGGGTTTGTCGGCGTCAACGTCGCTAATTCCTACACTCTTGAGCTTCTCCGTGACGACCTCCTTGATGTTCCTGATACCCTTGATCCTCCCGTAGAACGATAAGTGCTCCCTTCCCGTCATGCAGTCGAAGAGCGAGTCAAACTGCGGGCAGTAGCCAATTTCGTCCTTGCACTTTAGCATATCCGTGCGCACCGAATTGCCCCTGAGGTACGCGTTGCCACTAGTGACGAGCTCATCCCCAACGAGGACTTTGATGAGACTTGTCTTTCCAGCGCCGTTGACTCCAAGGAGGCCGAAAATCTCTCCGTTCACCGCAAGGGACATTTCATTGACGGCGACTGCGACAGCGAGGAGCGAAGAGAAGAGTTAGAATTAAGTACTGCAGCAGCAATGGCGGCCTCAAAATGCTCACCTTTACCGTTGGGGTAAACCTTGGAGAGCTTGTCGATGACGACGTCGGACGTGTTGATTTCGTCGGCGAGACTCGCCTCGACGATCCCGGCCTGGGCGAGGACCTCTTCGTCAATTGGGATGAGCGAAGCGCGCAGTTCGTTCTCCTCTTCGAGTTTGAGATCGTCGTCGGTGGAGGCGATCTGATTATTTTTCTGGCACCTACAGCACTTGCAACAGGCACAGCGGAACCACTCACGAAGGGTGCGGACGACCATGTAACGATCAAACATAATCGTCAGGAAGAGATAGATCGGCGCGGTGACGGCCAGGAATATCAAGTCATAAAGCATGACATCGACAGAGAAAACGGATGTGATAGAGGGTTCACGATTACTGAGATCAGAAGCGTTGATTGAAAACAGTAAGCCGTGGCCGAATGCGAAGCTGTGTAGAGAAGTTAGCAGAGAGCAGGTAAGACAAGTCTAGATGTTGATTAACGTTCTAGCTCACCTCGGAATCCAACGGAGACCCCACGTAATTCCATCAACGATAGCCTTGTTTCCGGTCCAGTCGATGACGAGGAGGATATAGCACGCCAGGGGCGCCGCAAGTCCGACTAGGAAATTGAACACTACGACGAAGCCCTGAGCGGAAGCTGGAGAGTCAAAGAAGAAGGAGATGATGTAGGTGAAGCCCGCCCCAGCCGGTCCGAAGAGGAACAAGAGCGCAACGATGCCTCCGACGGTGTCGTAGTCGGTTGTCGTCAACCCTTTCACGCCGAATGCGAACATCAATGCGACAATAATTCCAGCAGTCACGGTGTAGCTGCAGAGATCGAAAACATAACTGCGAAGAGTGAAGCGATCCGAGGAGCGAAGCGACGAATTAGAGTTTATTTTTTGTGATATGTGATATTTGGGAGTTGAGCACGGGGGCGCATTCTCACCTGCTGATCCAGTACGCCTCAGTGGAGACTCCGGAGATCTTCTGGAGGTATTTGCTCCCCGTTTCGTTCTCTCGAACTACGAAGGCGACCATCGAAGCAAGGATGAACGGGAACGACGCGATCATTATAAACCACGAGATGAAAGCATTTACTGCGTCACCAGATTTTTCTTGTAAATGCGTTAACGGAAGCGGATGGAGCGTGGTGGCGATTTTGAAATCCGAGCTAGGGATGAGGCTGCACGTGTTAAAGAGTTTGGAGCGACGAGTTAGAAATGTTGTACGTGGCAGCGTACAAAATGCAGTCAAAAAATAAAAAATCGCTCAACGCTGGGTAGTTCTCACCTTCGCAACAAGAGCTCGTCAGCGACGTTCTGATAAAGAACGGATGAGTGGATTGCCGTAAAGTTAGTCGCGATGGAGAAGCCGTAGTGACCGAAGTTCGAGCAGTTCGTCTGCGGTTTTAAGGGGGCAACCAACCCGCTGCACTGAGTCTGCACGGTAGTGGTAAAGCTACTTCCTCCTACGATGTCGGATCCTTCCTGGAACGTGTACATAATTGCACCGTAGAGGCTGGCCGGATACGCGTCCTTGAATGTATTAAGGTCAAAAGCGAAGCTACGAGTTAGAGTCGCGTTGCTGAAGAGTTGTAAACATGTCGCTTACCTTTTCCGTCAGAAGTTCAGTTAGAAATTCGAACGTGGTCGAGGGACCAACACCCGTCACAGGAATTTGCTCGGCGTTAGTGTCGAAGGTGAAGGCAGTGTCGATTGGAGCACCCATCGTGCACTGCCGTCCACTACTAGTGTTGTTGTATACTGGATTGCCGCAATAAGGGTTAGGAGTAGTGTTATCAATCGGATTCCAGTTGCAAGAGGAAGGTTTGTAACATGCAAACGTCGCGGAAGGATCATCAACGGCATTAATGAAGATAGGGTTCTGGGCGGAGGTTCCTGCGAAGCTTGGATTCTGCGTGCGAGCAAAGCGATGGCTTAGAATTTGTTTTTTTGATTTGTGATCCTTCTCGCAATTTCTTACCTGCTCGTCCAGACTCAGAGTCAGGGGCCCCATCCCCTGTGAGTTGCTGATGAGGAGGGCGAGCAGGAATCCGATCGCATTGAGAACTATGGGGAAGAGGTTTCCGAGGAGGAAGGACTTGCGGTCGCGCTTCGCGTTGTCGACGCGCTTCAAAAGTAACACTCCGAGGTGCCGCCCGAATGTGGAGGGGTCGCGGACAAGAGGGGTGGGCGGGGTGTCTGAGATTTTTGATTGCGGGTCGGGAGTATCTTTCTTGTCGTTATTTTCGACGTCGACTTCTGCTTCAGCTACAGCGGCAATTGCATCGGAATGGAGCTGCTCCTCGATGACGGTGAAGACGCTCTCAAGGGTCGTGACACCCACGCCGTATGTGACGATGGCGTTGTTGTCCTTGAGCTCTTGGAGCTCAGTGAGGACGTCGGGGAAGAGATGCTGGGAGGTTGCAGGAAGTTGGAACGTCAGTTCAGTTCCGACGTCGGTGATGACCTTGGACTCCGGGATGCTCGAGGAAATGAGGCTCTTGAGGGAATCGTGGGAACTGCGACGAGCGATGCGACGAGAGAAGCGAGTCGCATGAAGATTGACAGTAACGAGTTAGAACTGCATGGCGGTGATTCTGCGGAGATGGAAGCAGAATCAACGCATTTCGGCTCGTCGATTGTGAACGAGACACTTTCTCACCAGTTCGTCTCGACGTTAAGCTGGTAGCCGACGCCGTAGGCATTCTTCAAGAACATCGGCGATCCAACGCAACGCAGTCTCGAGTCACTCATAATGGCTACACGATCAGACAGGATGTCTGCCTCGTCCAAGAAGTGAGTTGAGAGGATGATGGTGCGGCCCTCGTCCCTCATCTGCGAAGGGCGAGGAGCGAAGCGACGAGTTAGTAGAATAGGGGGGAGGGCGCTGGTGGCGATGGCCGAGCAAAGCGTGTACCGAAGGAAGCGAAGCGACCAAGAACCAAGAACCAACGCGAACTCCAAAAAACGAAACGAGACCATGCCCTCGCAGTGCCTCACCTTCCTAACGTAGTTCCAAGCGAAGCGGCGACTGTGCACGTCCATGCCACTCGTCGGCTCGTCGAGGAATATGACTCCGACGGATCCAGCGAAGGCTGCGACGAGCGAAGCGAGTCGCATGAAGTTGACCGTAACGAGTTAGATGCATTTCTAGTCAGAAACTCCTGGCGCAGCCAGAAACGAAAGCAGAAATAACGCATTCCCGGTCGTCGGTTTGCTCCTCGCAGTTTCTCACCTATTCCGATGCTAAGCTTCCTTTTCTGACCGCCTGAGAGGTTCATGCTCAGGGTCGAAGCCTTCGACGCAAGGGCGAGCTCGGCCATCGTGTCCTGGATCTTCTGCTCCGCCGCAGCCTGCGACGGATGAATGTAGCGACGGGTTAAAGCTATGTTGAATGGATTGTGAACGATGGGAGTTGAGGATCGGGAGAGTTTTGTAATCTCAGTCGCATTATTGGGGACACTAAGTGCATTAACTGGCCTCTCTTTAAAGCACTTCTCTTACGTATTGCACGTGGAAGTCACCATAGTCAGTTGAAGTACCTGAAATTTAATTATTTCATCATCGAAAACACATCTCCCCTCCGTTCTACTTTCTACTCGCTCCATCACAATTCTCACCTTGTCCTTGTCCATCGAACCCTTCAGTCCCTCGAAGAGCCTCAGGTGCTCTTCAACCGTCAGATAATCAAACAGGACGTCGTGCTGAGGGCAGAAGCCCAGGTCCTTCCTTATCTCCTTCATCCCGTCCTTGACGCTCACATCCTCAATGTAAGCTTCTCCCGATGTCACCGACGTCATACCAGTCAACATAGACAAAAGCGACGTCTTTCCCGCTCCGTTATGACCCAGGAGTGAGGTTATTTGGTTTTTGAAGAACGTTAGCGTCAAGCCGTCGACGGCGGTCTTCTTCGTGCCGTAGGTCTTGGTGAGGTTGATAATTTCTACGGATTTGACCGCGCTCGGGCCCGGATTTTCGTAGACGTAATCGATTTCAGGTGAAGGCGACTCCGGGTCTCTGTGGCTGGTGCACCAATATTTCTTGGTGAAGGGGAAGTAGAACGGGAGGGGGACGCCGACGGAGGAGATTGTCAGGGAGAAATAGTAGGAGAGAAGGAGGTAGATGACAGTGTCGATTGCTAACATCAATATTGAGTCTGTGTATTTGTAGCCGCTCACGAACGGCGAGACATCCACTGCGACGAGCGAAGCGTGTCGCAATCGGAGGGGCGTCGGTGACGTTAGAAATGGCGAAGAATTTGGCAGTGGCAGCGTTAAATATAGAAGTGTCGAGCATGCCCGAGCATTAATAGGTACCGAGGCCCAACTCCGAGCGTTAATGGGTACCGAGGCCCCGCTCCTCGCACTCTCGAATTTGGCAGCAGCAACGTGACATATGGAAGTATCGGGCATGTACGTCGATATCCTGTACACACGCCTTTTTAGCTCGTCGCTTTGCTCCTCGCACACTCTCACCTTCACTCGCACTCATCCCAAAATTGGTATCCTCCCACTTCGCAACGGTCTGAATTCCGTAACTGAACGCCGCCATCGGATGCAGGCTGACGATGTTCATGACCGCTGCGTCTCCGTCCTCGGGATCAGCGGCAAATGTGATGAAATAACCAACCACGAAAAACATCGAACTCAGGATACTTCCTGCGAAAAACAAAGCGAGGAGCGGAAGCGAGGAGCGAAAGCGACTTCAGTCAGTCTCCTAAACACCGTTTGCACAGCGTTCCGCAAACCGTTCAATAAAAACTCACCAATTTTACTCCTATTAAAAACGCTTGCGCACAAAAAACAAAAGCTAACAATCGCAAAACCAAAGATAAGAATCAAAAGAAACAGGTAACCTCCACTCGTACCTTCGAAGATAGCCGTGGATACTCCCGCAACACCTAACCCCGTTATAAAGAAAACAATAGTAAAGTCAATCCAATGTGAGGAACTTATTGTGAACCTATCAACACCTAAAATCATCATAATCTCGAGAAGCCTCCTGTGACGAGCGAAGTGAGTCGCAATGGAAGGGGCATCAGTGACGTTAGAAATAGTGAGCGAATTTGGCGGCGGCACCGAATGTATATGTAAGTGTTCTCGCAATATCCATTACACCCTCCTCTTTAACGTCGTTTCGCTTCTCGCTCCTCTCCACACTCTCACCTCTCCTTCTCAACAATAATTATTTTAACCGTCCAAAGCACAGGATAAATATACGCAATCAAATAAAACAAAGGCACATAACTCGAAATATTACCCCAAAAACCATCACTATCATACGTATCATTAGGAAATTGTACTATACTAACTCCGCCTTCGCCTACGATCCTAGACGAGGTTGTAACGGAACCGACGTAGTCGGTGGTTAACCTTTGAAGGGTTAAGACGCCGTTTTGCATGTATTGATTTGAACATATGTTTGAGACGTCTGAGAGTAGAGGAGGAAAGGAGGAGAAATGTGAACATTATATAAGTTAGAACGTTTGAGGTGAAGGTTTGGTAGCATCGTACGTGTGGAAATGTATTGGTTTTGATGTTATGCGGTCGAGAGTCCTGTGTATTCTCAGCTCGTTCGACTGAGACGTTCGCTCTCCCACATTCCTCACCTTTTGGAGCGCCCGGTTTAAGTTTACATGATTCGCTAGGTCCGTTCGCGAAGTGATTGAAGAGGAAGGATGTGTCTGGTGTAGTGAATATACCCGGTCGACTGTCTTCGATGTTACTGTGGAATGTACCGTTTGTACGGAGGACGGTTGAGACTCCGGAGGAGGTGGAGGAGAGGGATATGGTGAACCCGATCTGTTTTGAGGTTGGGTAAGAGGGGGAGGTTATGTAGGAGTTCAGGGAAGACATGGAGGGGAAGATTATGGTGAATTCGTCGTTGGGGTCGTTGGCGGTTTTAGGGTAGGTGGTTTCGATGTAGGTTTTAAGACCGGAGGCGGTGTAGGTTAATTCGGAGGAATTACTTATGATGGCGAGGTAGCTCTTCTGGCAGAAGTCAGTAGCGGGTCGGAGGTTGTTGCATACCTTGTTGCAGACAAGGAAGGGGTTGGAGTTTTTAACTTGGAGGGTTTTTGTTGGGGTGGGGGGTTGTGGTTGTGGAAGCGAGTGATCGTTAGAATTTGGTTTGGGTTTGGGGTATGAGTTGGAGTGACTGGTTTTAACCCTCAGTCGCATCATTGGAAACGCGAAATAGAAAAACTGGTTTCTCTGCATAGCGCTCCTCTGACGGGCTTGCCCATGGAAGGCGCGTATCAGATGTTCTTCCTCACAAAAAGTATTTCATCATCGGGCTTTATAAAATCAACAATCGTTTCGCCCTTGAAGTTCGCTCACCTATATAATCGTTGAACATTCGAGAGAAACCGCGTCAATGTTAGAGAGGCGTGTTAGAGATGGGTTAGTTATGGTTTGAGCGTCAGTTTGACGGCGATGAGATTAAAACCCTCAGCCGCATTATTGGAAACGCGAAGTGAAAAACACTGGTTTCTCCGCATAGCGCTCTTCTTACGCAAACATCATATGGAAGGCTTGTATTGGATTAATAGAGGAGTTTAAGTATTTCATCATCGGGTAGTTTATAACGCTTCACCCCCTCGCTTCATTCTCTCTTACCGTTATAAGAAACTAAAACCCCATTAACACATGATTGAGTCCCATAAAACTGCTCAACATAATCCCCAAAAGTAGCAAACTTAACTGTCTCATTACTAACAATCGTTGGATTCGTTATAGGGACGGTAGAGGAGAGACGGGAGATTAAGAGGAGGAGAAGAGTTAAAAGTATTGGGAGGGTTATAGAGAGGAGGGTTGAGATTATGTAGTGGTGACGGAAACGGAGGTTTTTGTATAAAACCCATTTTAAGGACATTGGCCTTTTTTCTACGGATAAGCTGGGGGGCGAGACGAGCGAGACGAGCAAGTAAGATTTATTTTGTGAGTTATAACAATGCTAAGGTGATTGGGCTGTAAGGTGCAGTAAACGGTGAGAGTGGAAAGCGTCCGACGAATGTCAGTGAGACAATTTACACTAAAGCAGGAGACGAGACGATGCAAGAGGAAGGGAGGAGAGGCAGGAAAGAATCGATGACGGACCGACGATTGTCGGAGAGGGAAGAGAGGCTTTTATTAGATGGTTGTAAACGGAGGTTAGGGTTGGAAGATTGTGGAGGTGGTTCATGAAGCATAATGTGAAAGTCATACAAGAGGCGAGGTTTGATTTGCGGGCTTACAGTGTTCTTTTAGAATTGAGGGAAAAAACTACTGGGACTAAACATTTTGGATTGCAATTTCTGAAGCTCCACGAACGTCGACGCTTCTGATAGATTAGATTTCCCTGTGCCTTACCTGGTTAGGTCTGCGTTCCTTATAAACACATTCATCTCATTATGGTGTTGCTCCAGTCACATCCTATTTCAAATGAAATCAACAAATTCCCCGCCGACGACAACTAACACACAGCTTTCCTCCTTCGCTTTTGGTGGCAGTGTTGAGGAGGATACTCGAGGTTTTGGAGCTGTCGATGCTGGCGCCAGTCGAAGGGAAGAAAGTTAGAGGGAAGAAGAAGAAGGGGAAGAAGGAGAAGGCCGACTCAAGGAAGCTCAAGGTCTTACATGCTTGTATTTGCGTTGGGGAGGGCGCGTGGATTTTGTTGGGGATTGTTGAGGATTCGAGGCGATACTATAAGTGAGTTAAGGAGGGCTACAAGGAGCAGCTGAGGCCTGATAGTGAGAAGACGCTCGAAGCGACTTGTAGTGGGGAAGGTAGATGGGGCAAACTAACATAACGTTACGCGTCCAGGTACGTAAGACGATGTTAATTTTTTGCAAGAGCAAAAGAAAACAAGTGTTCAAGAGAGGTTAAAAAAAGTAAATAATAAGGACGTAACTTTACTTTATTTTTTAAAGGACGTCTCTCCCGTCTTTCTCCATTTTCTTGAGTCTGGAAAGCGAATCCTTCAACGTTATCCTCTGGTTCGCCGGGTCATTCATTTGTTTCTCTCTGTTGATATCCGCAAAGGTCGCTTCCGAATCGAGGCCGTCGACGGCGTAATTAGCGCCAGAGTCGGATTCGTCGTCGAATTGATCATCCCCAAAACTGGTGTTGACGAGAGTTAAAATAATGTAACGGTGATTAATACCAGCGACTACCTTTGCTCGTTCTCTCACCTTTGAACCCAGTCATATCCTTGATCATACATAAGTTCCTCCTCTCCTTCCTCTCCATACCCTTCTCCATCATCATAAAATCCTCCCTCCTCCTCCTCTGCCTCCACTCCATTAATCTCCTCCACTAACTCCTCGCAAGCCTCAATCAATATCTTCCAGAGATCACGGACACCTTCACCAGTCTCACTGCTTACGACTAAAGGCTGACCGGGCGGTAATCCTAGACCTTTGTTAATTTTTAGCTTCTCGAGAGAAGGATCTTTCACTAATTCGAGCTTTTATTAGAATTACATCATTGAATATAAATAAATACAAACATTCCTAATTGTTTTCTCTTACCTTTATCAGATTTAGTAGCGACTATTATAAGCGGGACATCCATATCATATAAAGCAGCTAAAACAGCACGATCATCGTCGGAGACTTCACGACGTATGTCGAGGAGGAGGACACCTAAAGCGAGTGATTTAGAGGTCGAGAGATATTTTTCCGCTTTATTTTAAGAGAGAGAATGTTAGTATTTGAAAGGGTTTGTTTTTTAGAGATGCGTTTTTGAATTATATTTAATCCTCACCTGTTAATGATATACTCTCCTTAACCTCTCTACTCAATTTAGCGTACCCAAATCCCGGTAAATCAACGAACGTAATAAGCGGTTTCTTCTCCGACTCTAAAGAATAATAATTAACACTAGCGGTTGCTCCTGGAGTTTTACCTACGCGGGCGCGGTCGGAGGGATGAGATGATTGGGAGGAGGAGGAGAGAATGTTTAGGAGAGAGGATTTACCGACGTTGGAACGACCGAGGAAAGCGATTTCGGGGGTTAGGAGGGAGGGGAGGGTGGAGGAGAGGGAGCCGAGGAAGGTTAGGGTTGAGGGGGTTTTGTAGGGGGAGAAAGGCTTCCAGGTGGAGAGGGAGCGGAGGGTTGCGTCGTTCATTGGGATTGCATTGTCTGGCGTTGACGTTGCTGACGTTGTTGAGGTGGAGGAAGTTGTGGATTGTTTGTTTTGTTTTTTGGTAGCTGTGTGTTGACGTGTAACGAGTTTTAGGGTTAAGATATTTTGCGCGTTGTGGCGAGTCGTATGTAAAATATGAACGTCTCTATTGACCTCTTGATTCGACGTGACATGAAGCTTTCGCGACGAGGTGCGAAAGCGATCGTCCGAGATCTAGGCGCTTCATGTAGCTGCTGCGCTCGTCCACCTCCATGCATGCCTTCACTTCTCACCGATCGCCCATGGTGGCTGATGATTATTAGTAGCAGTAACGTCAGTTTTCATTATTTTCTCCTCCTTCTTCACTCCTGTCCTATTCTTGCCGTCCTTCTTGCCGTCCTTCTTGCCCTTGGGACCCGCCGAACCTCTAGACTTTGAAGACTTTGAAACGTGACCTCGGGGAGACCGATCTGATTTTGAGAAGAGGGGATTTATACCTCTAAACGAACGTTTATTTGAATTAATAGGACGGAAGTGGGGTCTGAAATGCGGTACAAATGATTGAACCAAGCAAGCACATATCAGTATCGCGAATAGGCGGAGCATGTTTGATTTTTTTTGGGAAGTGAAGTTGGCTTTTGGAATTTCACTGGCTAACTTTAGAAGGTTCATTTGCTGTTAATTCCAGCAGACGTTCGACTCGTACACGTTCTTTACACGTTCTAATAATGAGTTTTGTCAGATTTCTGCTTCTCGCTCTATTTATTCCAACGTACAATTCTTTATCAAGCAGATCAAGCACTCCTCGACGCCTGAATTTCTTCAGGTTAGTGACAACACAATCATTCACCTCTGAAGCGAAGCGAGGCGCATGGGAGGCCAGAAGAGTGAAGGCTGAGTATCAGAAATGCAGGACGAGAACGTGGAAGCCCGAGGCGGCGTGGGAGAAAGGGGGAGGACAAGGCCGGGCAGCTCGTGAGATCTACAAGAGCATCGGGAGCTACCGGAAGAGGGCGGCGGAGCAGACCGGGGAGGCAAAAAGGCAGCTCTTGAAGGCGCAGGCCGAACCGGAGCTAATTCGTAAACAACAGCACATCGCTTCATCTCCTCTCACACTCCCCTCCTTCTTCCTTAGCCTAACCTCCCCGTCCCCCCTCCTCTCAACCCCTTCCACTGAAACCTACTTCCACGAGTTATCAAGCACCACCTTCTCTTCCTCAATTGGCTCTCCTACCGACGCCATTTCAAGCCTCTACCCCTGCACCTACCGTACCTTCAATATCTCTTCTCACATTCTAACCGTTCGACAGACTACCCATTCCTTAGGAAAGTTAGGTTCTTCAATATGGTCATCGTCATTATCACTGTCGTCATACTTACCCTTGGAACCTTCGTTAATTAAAAACAAAAAGGTCATAGAATTAGGATGTGGTTTGGGTTTACCGAGTATTATAGCGAGTAAGTTGGGAGCTGATATGGTTCTGGTGACGGATTTTTGGGGGGAGGAAGGGGACAGGGGTATGCCTGGCGGAATGTTTAGGGAATGTATTGAGGGGAATTTTAGGGGAAACGGAGGGAAGGGGGAGGTGAGGATATTGGGATGGACGTTTGAGTAAAACAACGTTAAGGGAGGTTATTGGTAGGCTTCTAACAAGATTTTTTGCAGGTTTTTATGCTTGATTGGCATGATGAAAGTGTTACTCTGCCTTTTCAGCCAACAGTGGTTATAGGTGAGGAGATTTAAAAAAGGAGCGAAGCGAAAAGCTTGATAGAAGAGTAAGATTGATTTTTTCTAACTGTTAAATAAATCGCTCGCTCAGGTTCAGACTTGATATACTACCCTTCAGACATAATTCCGCTGATCGAGACTATAAAGAGGATAGACGCAGCTGAGGTCCTCCTTTTCTTGCCCTTGAGCAAGAGGCGGGAGGGCTTGGAGGAATTTAGAAGGAAGGTCAAGGAGGAGAACACGTGGCTTGTTGACGAGGAGGAACTTGTCTTCAACACGCACAGGATTGGAAGGGAGAGGATGTTGAAATTGATGATAACTCAAAAAAAATAATGACAAATGAAAATGATTTTATATTTAAATTTTCTGTTTTGGGTTATGGTTATGGTTATGGTTATGGTTATGGTTATGGTTATGGTTATGGTTATGGTTATGGTTATGGTT